>NJDD01002758.1:78382-98876 GCA_002245505.1 Calephelis nemesis
GTACCTTCCATCCCTGCTAAAAGCACAACCAAGATATACAATTTCATTCACTTGTTCCAGCACTACATCAACTATTACATCAACCAAAACTCTTACATCCGTTCTGGCTACATCTCTTTCAAATACCATTATTTTGGTTTTCATCGCATTCACTTAAAAAACTATTTAAGTTTTTTAAAATTAGTTTTATGTAACTTAGGTATTCAAGTGTACCTCGATTTTTGTCCATTTTTATCTTTGAATTTTGTTTATGAATTACAGTGATTTTCTTTAAACCGCTTTGAATTTTTAAATTGTCTAACCTCTTGTTCAAAATGTAGGGTGATCTCAAAACTCCAGGCTCGATGCGGTATCTACTATACACGGAATGGGCGAACGTATCGAAGTGTATCAAGTACCAACCGCTAGATTACGTGAAGGATTACTTTGGAGTTAAAATAGGTGAGAATACACTTGATATGTCATAAAAAAAAGTTTGTTTAGATTTAGAAGCTCGTGAACCAAAAAGGGTTTATGAATTTTTTTGTAATAGGTCAGCGAATAAGCACGGGTGTCCTGGTGGTAAGATACAACAGTGGCATATAGACACTATAGATGTTACAGGTGCCTTGCTATAAGGATGGTAGGCTTATTGTGCGAGTACTACCCTTTTGACTGGAACATGACCGGGTCATGGAAGCAGGAATAGGTAATGCTGTTTATCCCTATTCTGGCAAGTTGCTGCACAGCTCTACCACCAGTAGTCTTGTTGGTACAACCTGTGTTTTAATCAATGCTTGCCTATTACGAGACAGATGGTCTATTCTTCTCGGACGACCCGAACCAATACGGGGAAAATTGTTGTATACTTCTACTACTACTACTACTACGCATCACAACCAAAAAGAAAATTTCTGATTGCTGCGCGTGCGCAGTTGTGTGTGACCGATGAAAATGTCAATATTTGCGCAGGTTTATATTTTGCGTGGCTCGGGTTCTACACGCACATGCTCATTCCCGCGTCTATTGTTGGTCTCATCTGCGTCATATATTCTGCTGCCACAGTCTACTCTAATAAACCTAGGTAAGTGAAAATTATTTTAAATAAATGTGTTGCGGTTTTAATCGTCAGGAAAATTGAAAAAGGGGAATTGAAAGTGAAAATTGACTAGATTGGGAAAGAAAGCCTTGGATTTTTTTTAAGGAAGACAAAAATTTCGCTGTACTAAACCGTCTTGTATCTACGACGTTCTTACTTTGGTGATTTTCTTCCACTTGAGCTATGTATTTTTCTTAACCGTAGGTTTTTTTTTTTCAAAAAATGTGAGAAATAATACAAAGTAGGTACCAGAAAAGAGTTAAATCTTAAAAGCTAAATTGGATCCCAATACAATTGACTAAATTGTGATATTTTAAATATATTTTACTAAATTAAAAAAAAAAATTATTAATATTTATATTTTATTGTTTCCGCGTTAAATGAGTTTGTTTTTATTTACTTCATTCATCATCAAGTATAATATAATACTTAGATTTTTCTCTGTTGTTTATTTCCAGTGAGGACATATGTAATTATAACTCTTCAATCAAAATGTGTCCACAATGCGACTACCACTGCGAGTATTGGGATCTGAGAGCGACGTGTCTGCAATCTCGAATAACGTACCTCTTCGACAACCCCACTACAGTTTTCTTTGCGATATTCATGAGTTTCTGGGGTAAGTTTTCTTTTGCCTCTAGTTTATCGACAATAGTTATTGAAGGCACAGGAAAAGTAGGAGCTCATTGACTTGTCGATTGATTCTAAAAACCAAAGATTAGAAAAAGATATTGTTATGGAGAAAATAAAATCATGGCGGACGACATTGAGCACTGGAATTTATTTCTTAGTTTTGCAATAACATGGTCTAAATGGCCACAAAAATGAAGTGAATAATATATTTCTCGGTTACGTGGTTATTTTTAAACCAAAATGACAGTTTAACTTGTTTTAAAATATGTAGAATTAAAATAAAATAATACAAAGATCGCCAGTGTCAGTGTTATCAATCTTGCCAGTCTTTAATATGTTTGTCTTTTTTAATTATTAATTAAAGAAAAAATATGCACGATATTGATCTTCAAGATGGAATGACAGAATTGGGACAATTTTAAGCAATATAAATCAAATTGTTAACAAAAAATTACATTGTCATATAACACTAAAAACTACTTATTTTGTGTTTGTGTTTTGTATCATATATAATTTAATCCGATATTGAGAAAGATGTAGACGAACGTATTCATTGTGTAATCACTTTACCTTTTGTTGATTAGCGGCATGTTTCCTGGAGCTATGGAAGCGGTACTCGGCAGAGATGACTCATCGCTGGGACCTCACAGGGTTCGACGTGTACGAAGAGCATCCCAGACCACAGTATCTGGCTAGACTTGCGCATGTTAAACGGACACAGGTATGTAACATTACCAGTTAACAGTTACTATGTTTAAATGGTACCTACTCGAGGAGGAAACAGTGTTTGTTTAGTTTCTATACTTCTTGTCGTCGGTGTTTGGTGGAATTCCATTCTAGAACTAATTTATTCAGTACACTTACTTTCCAAAATATATTTTTTATTTTTATAGTTAGGTCAACCGGTTTCGCTATTCAAACATCATTATATATTATTTTAGTAGTTACGAGATCATTAAACTGATAGCGCCTTGCCACAAAAAAATGTAGATGAGCCTGTTTAATTAAACACTCAAAAATTGATATCCGACCAATAACATGCTACACGTGGATGACGTGGCAGCACGTTATTGGTTGAAAATCTAAGTTTGGACAGTGTTTTGTAAAACATGTATTCAACGTGTACATTTTTTTGTAGTAAGACGTTTAGACTTTGTTTTTTTTTTAACTTTTTTTGTAGCTTTTACTGGTCTTTAGAAAAATCAACAGCCACATAACACTGGTGTTCCTTAAAAAAGTAATTAAAGTGTTTGCATAGAGAAACACGAAAGAAACCTCTTTTTTAACTCAATTTAATTAAAAATAGGCTACAGTTAGTTTTTAGCTAAATGTAGGCAGGTCAAAATGTTGGATACAATAAACATATATTGTTGTAATCCAGTTGAACGTGGTGACTGGCGAGCGCGAGCCCATGGTCCCGTTCTGGCGGATGCGGCTGCCGGCGACGCTCATGTCCTTCTCCGTGGTGGCGCTGCTCGTCATACTCGCGCTCGCATCCGTGCTGGGCGTCGTCATCTACCGCATGTCGCTGTTGGGCGCCAACATCTTGCGGCAGAAGGACAACGGCCTCATCACCTACAACCCCATAATGTTCACTACGGCCACGGCTGCTTGCATCAATCTCTGCTTTATATGTGTCTTCAATTACGTAAGTTCAATAAACGTGTTTTATAAAGTGTCTGAGTTTGAAGAATGCTTGATATTTTACTTTCGCTTTTGTCCCGTACTACACGCCTATATACCTCTTTTGGTGTTCCTCAGGGTGGAATTTTAAGTCCTTATCTTTTTTCTGTTGTTATCGATATGTCATTGTATTTGTACATTATAAACATTACTAAATTATAATTTAAAACTTCTTTGTTAAAAAATAACGATCATGTGATTCAACTAGTTTATTCTTTTACAGATCTATCAATATCTAGCCGAATGGCTCACTGAGAAGGAACTGTTGCGAACACAAACAGAATTCGACGATTCGTTAACGCTTAAAATATATCTACTACAGTTCGTCAATTACTATGCATCAATATTCTACATCGCTTTCTTCAAGGGCAAGTTTGTAGGCCGACCCGGTGCCTATGTGAAGCTCTTCACCCATAGACAAGAAGAGGTAAATATATTTTCATTTCAATTATTTTAAAAATTTCTGCGTGTATGTATAATTAAATTGTTTTTGCTCGAGACTTGATAGCCCGAGACGTAATTTTTTTACAAACTTTCGTCCCCATTTGAGGGGAAACGTTTTTAAAAACCATGCCTTAGCGCATGTTTATTACTAATGTGTTAATAGATAAAATTAGTCAGTCATTCGCATTCTCACTTTATATTTTATGACTGACTTTACGATCAAAAAGAAAAATTAAAGAATATTATGTACAAGACATTTTGCAGAGTAGCCTTACAATAAAAACCGAGTATAAATGTATTTAGTAGCATTTCTTTAATAATAAACAAATTAATTACCGACAGCAGTTACTCGAGTCTATGTGTGACATACATACAGGCATCAAAATAGTTACTGTTTTAAATTAAAGGTGAATTTTTGTTGTTGACTTTTGCTAGACCGCTTTAAAAATTTGTTATCCTTTCAGTGTTCACCGGGTGGTTGCCTTTTAGAGCTTTCTATTCAACTGGCTATCATCATGGTCGGTAAACAGTTCGTCAACACGATAGTCGAGATGTTGATGCCATATCTGCTCAAGTGGTGGAATATCTTACGTACCATCGGCAGGAAAAAGACGTAAGTTCACATTTCTTAAATTGAAGGGTTGGGAATTCAAATAAATAACATAATTATGTTATAGCAACTAATGTGCCATTATATATTATGCGGTCTAAAATGTTTACCAACGACCATTGGTATCCGATATGTTGGTCCAAATCCTCGGCTTAACGTGTTATTGCCGCTATTGTAGAAATTTATTTAATTGTACATAATTCACATTGTTAATTTTTTTTACAGAATTAAAAGTCCTTTGCAGTGGGTAAAAGATTTCAAATTAGTCGATTTCGGCAATATGGGACTATTTCCAGAATATTTGGAAATGGGTGAGTACAGTTATTTAAATTAAAATCATCGTCAAAGTAAATTTTATTTTTATTCTAAAGGACTATGCTATTTTAATGCCAGTGGTGATTTTATATTTTTATTTAAGTACTCGTATTTTAAAAGATAATATGTTACAGTATTGTATATTTTTATACAACTAGTACATAGAAATTGCCTAATATCTTTTGACTTCCTAAACTAAAACCGCCCTTTCTTATCTTTTAATTTAGTTATAGTTTCTTTCTTTCTTTTCCACTAATTTTCACTTCGCACTAGTGTATTAATCCACTTTCAGAAATATAGTTTTTATTCCAATATTTCTACGGATTTCTTGCGAGGGAATTACATCATAGGATGTATGTGGCAGTGCTGCAGTACGGTTTCGTGACGATCTTCGTGGCAGCGTTCCCCTTGGCGCCGCTGTTCGCGTTGGCCAACAACGTGCTGGAGATGCGGCTGGACGCGCGCAAGTTCCTGGCGTGCTACCGCCGCCCGGTGCCGCAGCGCGTCTCCGACATCGGCGTCTGGTACCGCATCCTCGATTCCATCGGGAAACTCAGCATCATCACTAACGTTAGTACTTACTACTTCTACTATCTTATACATTCGAAAATTTATAAGTTTTGTTTGCCCCTTTTTCACATAGCGATGTACAGTAGTACTATTTAAATTATGCGCTTCGGCTATATTCGTCAAGCTTCGGAAATCCGAATGTAGTTTAAAGATATCTATACAGAGTTGCTATTACAAATAATTAATCACTTCGCTTAAATTTAGATATGGCCAGCCAATTTAAAAATAGAAGTACAAAGTGTAAATAGAGTAAATAGTGTAAAGCCGAAGCGCATAATTTAAATAGTAGTACTGTAACGATATTACAATATAGTTTAAGTGTATAGAAACAGATTCTGGCAAACAAAAGTAGACACTCGTCTTTTTTGCCAACCGTTTACATGACAATGATTTTAAGAATGTAAATATGGACAACTAAATGTCAAGATGATGCCTGTCAATAATTAAATCTAATTGTTTGGAAGATATTTTGGTCCATACGCAACAAGAAAATATAGAAAAATGTGTATTTTCAACTTAATAAAAATAACGTTGCCCGGGTATTGTATATGTGCCCTGTTGACGCAGGTTTGCCACCTATCAGATTGTGTGACTTAGTGGTCTTCGACTAGGTGTGGGTGTCTTGGTTGTAGCTCTGTCTACCTTTTTAGGGATATAAGCGTGAAGACACTTCATCTGTTTAAAACCCCAATTTTTTCAGGGTTTCATAATAGCATTTACTTCGGAGTTCATCCCACGTTTGGTGTATCAGTTTATGAACGACGGATCGCTTGAGAATTACGTCAACCACACACTCACAGATTTCAACATCACGGTGTTGGAGCATCCACCGAATAATAGTACTTACAACGAAACCATGTGCAGGTATGTTTTAATATTTTAATATCCAAATTTTAATATCTTGTTGATAAGAACGCCATCTTCATTTTTAAAGACCAACTACTTTGTTTCTCGAATTGTTAGTGCGCCATCCGTGATCTTTTATTGTCAACATCAGTATCTTTGTGTTTGTTAAATGCATGGTGTTGAATGGAAAGCTCTAAAAGATAAGTGTCAGCCTAATTACTAGACAAACATTGTCTGTTACAAAAAATATGATACTTAATAAATTTATTAAAATCTTAGATTTTGTGTGTGAAATACCGCCTGATAACTTAACTTTTGGAGTTTCAATAAATTCTGTAATGTGTTAGTTTTATTGAAGTTATAGATGTTTTAAAAAATTAATTTAATATTATTTTAATTGTGCTAGTTTATGTCCGTTTTATTTGAAAACATTGAACATTCTTTAAACACATGCTTAACTAAACACTGTCTAAAATTTGACTCTCCATTTATAACATGCTGCCACGTCATCTACGTGTAGCATTTTTTGGATCTAAATTTTAGACAGTGTTATGTTAAAAGGCGTCTTATTTTTTTTGTAGTAGGTGGTTAAAATTTACTTATATAAATGAACTATTTATCTTATTTTTGTGCGTACAAAATAATTTGTAAATAATAAAATACAGAATATTCACTATCATTGACATAATTTATAGTTTGCATTACACAAAAGTTGTATAATATTCTACTTGTATTGAATCAAATGTCAGAATTTATATCATATTTATTTTTAATTTCATTATATATATTTATATATTTACTTCATTAGTTTAAAAAAGCAGCTTTGGTTAACATAAAGATAATTTTCATACAAAATTTCATCCCCTTATAGTCTTTAAATTTTGACTTTTGAAAAAAGCCTTTGTTTGACATTGGGTCTTTAACTATATGCGCATGTCAATCATCAAAGTTGGTCAAGCGGTTTAGCTGTGAAAGCGTAACTGAAAGACTTTGTAATATTTAATATTTGTATGGATGGATGTAATTTGGATTGTAATTTGTAATATTTGTATGGATGGATATCTTCTTTATGTGTAACCTGACGTAAATGTTTTTAGTTTTCCGGGCTACTGGTCGTACAAGGACGGCAATGACTACGAGCACAGCAATTGGTACTGGCACGTCATGGGTGCGCGATTGGCGTTTGTAGTTGCTTTCGAGGTGAGCCTTAACATAATATGTATTTTTATACAACTTTAAATGAATCTTTTAAGGAAAAAAATTTAAAATCACAGGGTAAAGTGTCTGTGAGGGATTTTTTAAGTTTCATTGTATTTCTATTTCATAATTTTATGTATAGAATAATAGTTCAGCCAATTACAAGCAAAAAATACAATTTCTCTAAAGAAATTGAATTTCAAGTTGATTAAATAGTTATTTATAAGTGTAACTTTAAGGTGTTTTAACGGCTAGGATTTTTCCTTTTTTAACTTGATTTTACTTTCGTAAATAATAAAAAAAGAAACTTCTTCGTAATTTTTTGGTGCTGTGCTCAATATTTTTTTCTGTAGGCATTACTTTTTTAAAATCAGTATTTCTTTTAATCCATTTTTAAAAATCAATTGAAATGTACAGAACGTGGTGGCGCTAGTGATGATAATAGTACGCTGGGCGATCCCGGACATGTCTGGCGAGCTGCGCGACCGCATCCGGCGCGAGGCGTACGTCATCAACAGCTTCATCATGGAGGAGACGCGCGCGCGCTCGCTGCGGCCGACGGGCGCGGTCGGCTCGCTCCCCCGCCCCACAGGTGGCCTGCACCACTCTACACCCGTCTAATGGTTACGGTAGGCTCTGCTTCACGCTTTCTCCTGTGTTCCCTTACTAACTGCGTTTATTGTTCACTGATTTATTACAAGTTTAGGATAATGAATTTAGAACGATGAACTTCGACCCTCGATTACTAATGTCATTGCGAGTGAGTCATTGTTTTTGACTTGAATTATTTATAAACGAAATATCATTAGTTTAATAAATACATATTATATAATATTTTTAATTTATTTTTATGTTAAATTTTATACAGTTTTCTTAATGTATGAAATAATCCTAAATAACAAATTAAAAAGTATAAGAAATATGATAAAAGTTATCATATTTTAATTTTTAGTGAAAAAGTTGTTTTTGTTGAACATTTTTAACAGATTTTTTTATTAGGAAGATTTAAAAAGAAGATTTTTTAAATACTAAGAGATTTTTTAAATACTAAATCACCACCATATTTTTTTTAATAATTATTTTTTTTGTAACTTAACAATTCAGTGAACAATAAACGTGAATAGGACTGCGTTGTGCGTATGATACACTGACTTCAATGACAATATTTTTTCTTTTACATCAAAAATATTTAATACTTTTAATATTTTTTCTTTCATGCAAAAACTTGAAATACTTATTTATATTTTCATTGTCTCCGTGACGATTATTTAATATTCATTACCATATTTCATAGTTTACTTCGAACACCATTAGTATCTTCTGGTTTGAAGTATGCGCAATAAAAAGCGGGAACACTAATAACCAGACGATTATACAATTTTCACTTGTTAAAAAACACATTCAGCTTAAACGACTTTTGCTTTTTAGGTTATTTTTTAAAAATCGCAATGGGCGATAAGCTCGGTGTTTATATGTTTGTTACAAGAAATATTTTCTTGTATATTAAGAAAATAATTTCATGGGCTTTCCTTAGAGGCGACTAACTGTTTTTATATATATTACGGGCTTAGTATAGAAGCGAATAATTTTGACTAATAATAGCACAGATGCTAATTATTCACCTGGTAATCGCTTTAAAGAATCGATTCATGTTCCCACAACGGATTTTACAACAGAATGCTTACTCAATGGGAACGCTTATCAATCAAATAAGGGTAAATTTTTGTTAAAGGGTGATTTATTTGCAGTCAGTGTACATAGCCAGTGCAGTCTGAATAAATAACAAGAACGTCAATATCATCTTCGGCATAATTAATTATTTTAATCGAATAGACCACATCAAAAAGAGACAAACTTATAGATCTATGTGATTAGTTTGCGATAGAAAGAGATAAAACATTACATTATGTTATCTGTGATATTGTAGCAATGATTTCTACTGCGTGTCGATGAAGTGAAAAAAATCCAATATGTATTGAGTATTGTAGTTTTAAGGGTCGTAAATTAAAATTGAAGTTTTAATTACCTTTTTTATGAGCTATATTTTTTCTAAATTCCTTATAATACCACAACATTATATTATGTACTAATTTTAGGTTTATACTACCAATGAACATAAATAAAAGGATGGGATATTTTAGACATATCAAATTAGTCAGAAAAAAATTTGTGTGGCTTTTAATCAAAAAGATTAAACGTATTTAGAAATGTTGTGTGTTATACTAAACTGACAACACTAAACTTTTATTTCTATCTATTTTTGCGGTAAAATAAGCTAGCAATAATTTTGTTATTTTTAGTAGTTAGTGGCCAGCAGAATTGCCGTCAATTAATAATATTGAAAAATTCATTACCCGTCTCTTAGCCATTCACAGCCGTCTGAATAGTCCCTAAGCATTATTTGCGAACCATCTGGTATAACAATTTTGAATTTACATGATGGTGGGTTACAATATTTTTTTTGTATTTATTGACGTTCTTGACTTTCATACTAAAGCGAGCTTCCATATCTAATAAGTGTGAAGACATCACATTTAGTAGTGTGCAGTTTCGACGCCGGTCGCTATGTGAGTTAATTTGAAATATTCGAATAACAGCATGATAAATATACAGCTCTAAACAATACTAACTGTCAAAAGAGAATATATAACAGGCTTGAGAATGCACTAACTGTTTAATATAAGTGAATAATAAAAATGGCGGAATTGCATGTTCTATTTTATTGCAGAAGGTTATGTTAAATAATGCTGAGTCTAACGTATTTGAGGTGTAAGATGTTACTTACTCTAATAATAACAAATAACAACGTGACATGCATTTTACTGCTATTGCAAAAGCAATTTTGGTGTGATCCAAGGCCTACCCATAAAACTTTCTTTTTCCAGTCACCAGAGTATGGAAATTAAGTATTTTCACAAGAGACATAGCATATATAAGATACATAGCTCAAAATAGTATATTGTGCGAAGCTCTTTTTGCCAATTTTACATTGATATGTTCAGTACTCACCGAGGAGGCCATGAGGTCTTCGTCTTCTGGGCCCAGATTGGTGACGGAACCTCGATATGCGGGGGTAGCACGGCTCACGCTTCTCCGGGCACTCACAATTACACTCCGAGTTTATAAGTTTTATTTAATATCTAATGCTGGTCTAGACCAGGTCAGCCGATTCACTTCGGACCTATACAATACCCTATGTCTTATAGGTACGCGCGAGGCTTCAAAACCTATCCACTCGCGAAATGAACGGATCCGTAGTTCCAATACAAGCGAGACGAGTCGACCTCGCCGATCAATGCATGCGACTGGCGCATACGCAACGCCCGGCGATCGAGAACAATAGATTCTTATCTCTGACCGACCCGGGGATCGGCCCGTGCGCGTACAGATATTAATATGAATTTACCTGATTATACTGAACTTATACATGGTCAATGATCCAACGTGAAAATCGGTTTAGTAGTTTTTGTGTGAAGGCGTTACAAACAAACAAACAAACATACAAACTTTCGTATTTATAATATTGTTAGAATTAAATTCAGATTGTAAGGTTTTTCAAAATAAGTCACAGCTAACACAAAAGCACAGTATGTTAATTAGTGTGGTATCACTAAAACATTACATGCACTGTTGTTTATAAGTGTAGATTAAGTTAAACTTTAGGATTCCTAGGTATGCCAAATATTATGAATATTTATTTGTGTAATTAGATTAAAATATGAGATGTGGACTATTTTCAATTAAAAGTGTTATTTGTTGCTATTTCTAACTAAAGTAGAACAGAAAATCTGTACTTAAAGTAACTATGTATAAGGTAATTCTTTAATTAACAAGATCAATGAAATTTTAAAGATTATATTGATTATTCCATTGAATTAATTATGTGCAAAATGTTTGTTTCCAACATTAATTCAGATACACAAATACAGGAGTAAAAATTGTCAGAATATAGTTCCTATACTTCTTATCTTCGGTGCTTGGTGGCACCAGTTGTTATAGCCCTGATGATGATTAAATAGCAATATCGGTTGTCTAACATAATATAGTTATGAAAATATCTTACGGGAAGTACTAGATTAGTAAATGAAGTAAAATTAATAGATTATAAGATTACGTAACATTGAAAACAATGTGAAATTCTTATTTAAAAAAATATATTTCTGTTTTACTTACAATAAATAAAAAATATCACGTTTGTACCAAGTGAATTATATTTGCATTTGCATGAATAATAAAATTGTGTGAGTAATGCTAAAATATTGCACAGGATTTGCGAAATGCTGCTTTTATTAAATCTAAAAAATATATTCAAACAATATTAATTAGTTAAATCAAGCTTTTTCACTTATTTAGGCATTGCAGCTTAATAAACAGGCTTTAAAGTAGTTAGTAGTTAGTTTTGCTTATAAAAGTGAAATTTTGTGTATTAATTAGTAATTTCAAACACGATATCATTATTAATTTCATAAATAATTACTGAATGTTATTTTGTTATGGCTTATAATTAATTACTTTAGTTATACTGCCAATAAAATAAAGTATGGACACATACAAGTATTAACGTAAAAGCAGCTTTTTTGTATTTTAAAAAAATTAAAATGTCAAAAGCAATAAAGTGATAGTAAGTTCTCCATTTACAGTATGGTTATTAAAGGTAAGCTTCGTCTGAGAGAGTGTCTAACAAATTCATGAAATAATATTTCTATAAAGCCGTCTATCCGAATGATATCAATGTTTTTAGAGATTGAGTTACTCTAAAAAAACGGACTCTAGAATGATATAATTCTTTTTTATGGAATCGTATCATTTCGGCACTTTTATTTCAATGTTATACTAAACCATATGACCAATATCCTAAGGGTGAAGGTTTCACTCTCCCGGATAAACACGGAACTAAATCCAGTATTAATTTTTTTTTTCAAAAAAACGAAATTGGGTGTAAGTGGTTCTGTCATACCTTTGTAAAGTATGTGTATATGTTGTCCTCTTTCGTTTTTGCTCACATCTGTAGCCAAGATTTTTGTTTGTCTTTTTCCCATGCCCCTTGGAATCTTCCATTCCCTTGAAATGTTAATCGTTTTCTTGACATTTCTCGTGGCAGTTTGTCGAGGGTTAGCTTTCGAATGACGTCATGAAAATTTCATTCTAGAGATACAGGCTGTTCTAGAATTTTATGTTAAGAAGACATAAGTTGAAGCGAATCGAAGTGATTTTTTTACATGATTTTAGTTCTAAGTTTGATCAGATTTTATGTTTTTTTAAAAATCGTTTTTTAATAGTTTTTATTTAATAAATTTGCAGAGAACAACGGTGAATCCGGGTGGAATCATATTGCTTCATTGTCCGGGTCAGATTTCGACCTGGCAGCTCACGGAGAACACCAGGATCTTACCAACATGGCGAAACATGTTGTGTCCGGAGAGATCAGCAGGAAACCCGAGCCTGCAAATGTTTGAGCTAATTCCGTCTATATAATTGTTTCATAGATGTACGGATGTCTTCGGACACCTCGTACGGATTACTTATTGCTGGAAAACTAACCTATAATGTTTTATGACTGAAACTTTAAAAATGTGTTGGTTTGTATTAAAAGTTTTTTGAGGTTAGGTTAAACTAAAATCTATTAGAAAAATGGTCAAGTATTTTGCAAGAAAAAAAAAAACTTACCGGGTTACATACGACTAATAATAGTACACTAGAGCAAAATCAATAAAAAACCTGATCTTATTTTGGAAAATAGTACATTTACTTAGAAATTATGAAAATATTAAAAAAATATTAAAAGTTTAAAAAAATTGTACAGTAAACAAAGTACAAACGGCCACACAATAAGCAATTTACTGTTAGCCTATTCACTTACAACAGAATCTAGTTTTTTCTAAGTGTGAATAGCTTGATATGTGGCTTTTTGTATATTTTTCCTTTGCAATTTTGTACTTGTGGTACTTTTGCTTTACTTTGTGATAGTCGGATATATGTCATGTTTACTGTCATATTTGATTTTTGTACTATGATTTTTTTTCATTTCTTTCATGTTAACTAATAATGGACGAAACAGTCATTTGTAAAGTTTGGTCTTTATTCCTAACATGAAAGTTATTGATTGTGCTAAGTTTTATTTAACTAAAATTTAAATACACTGAACTAGTTTATACGTAAAAGGTTTTAGGAGTGTGGTTTATAATTTAATACAGTATACTATTGACTGATTTTGAATAAAAAATTATATGTAAGTGATAACTGGGAATCGGATTTTTTAATGTTTTCTGATATAATTTAAAAATACGCTATAACTTGACAATCTTTGTTTTTTTAATGCAGATTTTCATCTTAAATTGATGTGTATAAAGTGTGATACTTTTATGTTTAGAATAAAAGTCTAACAGAAATATATGAGAAAGAATCTCCAAATTATTTATTGATTTTATTAAGTACGGTTACGCAAATAAGTGTATATAAATGAAATACAGTTTTTTTTGAGTTTAAAAAAAACTTAACCAAAGATCTGATTGTAATAAAATAGAATTAGAGCGATATATTTCTTGTGTATTCAAAACAAATATTAGTAATATACGCACAAAGTCGTACGTACGTCGTAAGTAAATATTTTTGCATTTTTTTGTGAATTAAAGATGTCAATGTTTTAACAAAATATTTGGAAACCTACTTTGTGTACGACTCAATAAGAATAATTTAGCCTTTAATATTTATTAAACATATAATATAATCTATTTAAACTGCTGTTCCTTACAATATTCTAAAATATTAATTTTACTATACACAAGGAAATGATGGAATGGAGGAATGATGGATGGCATTCGATGTAGATAGTTTAGGGTGGTCACCGTCTTGAAAGAGTCTTTTTTGTACTTAAAATTATTTATTATATATAGTTTTAATTAATGGTTTGTTTTTCCTAATACTCTACATTCATTGTCTTTTATTATCCGTTTTTATTTTTGTCTTATTTTAAATATTATTTTCAAAAAACTTTATATTAGAAAAAATAACACGCTTTGATCAGATAGATTTACTACACGCCAAATTAAAGCGTTTGCCAATCATGAGTATGTAAAAATTTTTTGTTGGTGAATAAACGTTAAGGAGTTAAATAAGACTACTACTGTATTTCATGTGGTTAAAATGAAATACAGTATACATGTACTGTATATTTACTGTAATAATATAAATAATATGCAAAACAAGGGCTTAAGGACTTTCAGTTAAAAGGGCTTGAGAGAGCATTAATTTATTTTATAAAATTCACAGTTATTAGTTTCGTATGTGCAATGAAAATATTAAATACGGATTATGACTATTGTATAGTTAGGAAAACAACATAGATTAAAATTACGTATAGATTTAACATGAAAATGACTGAAAAATACAAACTAATCACTTTCACACATCCAATATATAATTCAGTTTGTGTAAATGACTTCAGTGTTAGACAATCTGAAGTTATGATATAGTTGTGAAACTTTTGCAATCTATAATTCGTAACTGCACAATAAAGTTTAAAATGTCTCGAAAAGGTACCTCGAGATGCATATTTGCGAATAGGAATCTCATATCATTAGATATATCATCCATGTGATATCTTTTATTGCTTAACATTTACATGAGGAAATTGAAGAGCTGTCATGGGCGCACTATTGGAGCTTTGCTCAATTTTGTTTCTTATGCAAGCGAGATAAGGTTTTAGTTCCTCTAAATATTTGAGAATATATATTTTGTAATTGTATGATATAGATCTGTTTAAAAAGAGACCAAAATACCGTGTCACGTGATTTCGGTATAATAAGACTAATTTGTCACGTCATATACCGGATTTGAAAATACGTCATTTCGATTTTGATGAGTGATATTTATTACCAACTATATCGTAATTATGCGATGATAATTTAAAAATAATTTTAATTTGTTTGCTGGTATACGCTGGATAAGTTCATTAAAAAGTATATACCTTGTCAACTTTCCATCGTTGACATTTACTAAAATTTCTTCATGTTTACAACTTGAAACTACCACTTATTTTACTTTGTAAACAAGACATACATGCACAGCTTATAAATACGTAGAATACAATTCGTTTTGATGGTCTAAAGTCGGTACCTAGGTCGACCTTCACCGAGCTGATAATAACATGAAACATATTCAATAATGATTTTAGTTTTTTAAAAAATATTAATAAAAATCCTAGTCTGAATGTTTTTTGTTTTAACGAAAAATGTTTTTTTCATTAAAAATAATAAGAAAATATTTACAATTTATGGTTTTACAAGCCTAATATAAAATGGCATAAGACTTATAGGATGTGTAGAAGTTGGGTTGCCTGCTATTTGTCTGGGTTGCCAGTTTTTTCTGAAAAAAATCGGTATATTTAAAAAATATTTTTTTGAAAAATAATTAAAAATTCTGTAAATTCGTAAAGTTTTTTTTCATTATTTTTATTTCAGTCAAATCATTTTTAATATAATTTGTAAAATACTTAATTTATTATAAAATAAGTTTTATTACATTATCAGCTTGTTATAGCTAGATGTTGGTTTGGATCTTCTATAATGTGTGCTTATTTAAACTTGAACTACTTGAGATATCTATTATCTTTTATGATTTTACGCATACAGTAATTGGAAGTTACTACTACGGATTATTGTCCGTGTTAGGAGTCAAAAATTGCCATTTTTTACGTCAGTTTTGCCGTAATACAATAAAACTACTAATAGGTCTTAGTACATGTTTGTGTATGCATTATCAGAGTACTGTAACGAAGTATTTTATGTGGTTATTGTTCTTTCATGGCAGTTTAGTTCGTTATCGTTAAATATGATTCTTACCATTAATATCTTCGAATACTAAAATGTTTTTGTCAATCATTTTGGCAGTTCCAATTATCGAGTTCCAATTGGATAAAATTGTACAGTCGATGCTATTAGTTAGTTACGATAGGTTTATATTAATATTTGTTGTGTATTTTATTACTCCAATTAGTTATTTTATTTTTTACCTGCTGTTGAAAGTTAAATAAATGGTTGGAAATAGTTTAGAGGCTTGCGTAGAATGTGTTATTAACATATGGCTAATTTATATTTTATCTAGCCCGGGATTAATAATAAAAAACATATTATCTGTGGACTAAAAAAATAGCTTGCAGTGTTATCAAAAAAAAAAACATTTTTTTTAAAGTTTTCTCTATATGTTACCTAAATTTATTTTTTAATATAAATGGTCAAAAGATTTATTCGTTAAAGTTATGTTGCTGACTAGGTTAAGAAGAACATTTTATTTTAATATAAATCGATCAGATCTAAAATATTTAGCTAGTCAAGTAAGTCAAATGAAACCAAATTTATGCAACACAATGATGATAGTTTATTTAATATATGTCTCGTACATACGAATACGCTATAAGATAGTATGTTTTTGGACACTATAATATGTTATGTACTGTACTTTATTGTATGTATTATTTTTAATAGAGTAAGAGCGAAATGCACAACTTGTTCTATGATTATTACCTATCATTGCGTGATATTAATGATATAATACAATTACCAGTTTCTATTATTGTCTGTCCACATAAAAGTGCCCGACATAAAGAGATATGCGAAACGGTCGATGTGTGCGCATACTAGCCCTGCATGTGTCGAATATACTTTAACAGTACAGTTTTGTCTACAGTAATGAAAGTTATACACAGAAATAGGTATAGTATTTTGTTATATGTGCGATAATGTTAATGGTTTATTGAATGGTTATCCGTTGTTTTATTTTTTTCTCATGTAAATATTTTTTTTTGTTTTGCCTGAAAAAAAAGATCTTGCATGTATGTCTTACTTTTTTTGTAAATCTTTATATAAACAGGTTGTTTAGAATTACTAAAATATCTTTTAATTATAGTATTAAAGGTAAAAAAAGATGATAAACACAAGTTTAAACAAATAGCTACATCTAATATAGCTATAGCTAAATCTTACTTAGAACGTAAGAAATGTACAGGGTTATTTTTAAAAGAACGGTCAAATTTTTAAGTAGCTAGAAAAGTCATAGTGAAAATAGCTAAATTTGGTTTGCTGAAGTCGTTAATTAGGTTTGCAAATTGAGCAATCTTTGCGTAACATTCATTTTCAACACTAAAAATTAACGGCGTGTTGAATGAAAAGGATAATTAATGTATAGGAAGCCAGACCGGTAGCAAGGACTGTGATATTTCACACTCAATACTCTCTGCATACCAGCTAAGTAAATTGCCGTGAATATATGTATGTCAAAATACCACAAAAAACAGTATACAACACTTATCACCATGGGGTGATAAGTGTTGTATACATTAAAAAATAATTACTAAAATTGTAATACTCAAAGGAAAAAGAAAGCGTGGTCTAACAAATATATAGACGTCGAATCGAAAACATTTTTTTTCTCACAATTTTGCTGTCGTGCCATGACAGTACATAATTTAAAAAACACAAAACACTGAATTTTGAAATAGGCGTGCAACGTGTCTATTACAGTTTGACTGTTTTTTTAGGAATACCCTTGTATGAGAACCTTTTAATAATTTATGTGTGTTTGGGCTGTGTAATCTCTTGTATTATTACGTTTTTAAAATTTTATAATTCTATGTTTCAGTAAAATCTAAACGCTAAGTATTTTATTTTAGATAATTTTATGTTGACAACTTAAGCACAAAATAAGATACTTGCCGCCTTCCCACAAAAATATTTAAATTACTATTTAGCTAAGCATAGTTTAAAATGACATTTAACCAATGACATGCTCCTCGTGCATGACGTGTAAGCATATTATTGGTTGAGAATACAATTTTAGACGTTGTTTAGTAAAACGCGTCTTAAACGAGCGTTGGTTTTTTTTTAAGACGATAAGTTAAACTATTTTCGTACAATACGTTTTTATGTTAATTAGTTGTCTAAACTGCCAGATGTATATTTGCCTCAAATAGTATTGTTATCACTAATTTAAAATTATAAAGAAAAAACACGTGTAAGAAGGTTTTTCTGTTTTGCCAATTTGTAAGGTTTCAAATTTACGTCCCTGACGTCATAGATGACGTCATGACCGTTAAATAGAAATAGGCATGATATAGTTTTAATTAATTTCGTGCGGATTTTGAAATATGAGGCTTTTATTGTTTTTTTACATCTCTTTCATACGACGCATTAAAGAATGAGACAAAAAACATTTTGACATGACATGATGGCTTGTCTTCTTTAGTGATACCTCATTTGAAAGAGATAAAAAGCGCAGTTAAAGCGACATCTTTGCACAAATTCCCGCAGACTAATTTTTCTACTTAGTTCGATTAACTTTTAAAATAAAAACGGAGTCATTCTCATTAAGTTTATATTTTTTTGTATTTCAGGGTCCTTTATGATTTAAAAAACTATATTTTCTCTTTTTATCTAATATGTGGAATGTCTCTATTATTACAGTGATTTGTATATATATTTACTAATAAATATTAGCGTTACAGCTCGTATTTATAAATAATAAACTCTAAAATATGTCTATTGTAAAATCTCTATTTTATTTATAAATTATGTATTGTGTCCCTCGTTATGAGCGTGCTGTAACAGATATTTAAGGAAATTCAGTAAAATTGGAAGAAGGCTTAGACAAAAATTAAATAAATCCTATTAAAAAATGTGATTTGGCTTGTCATAAGTAAGAATAAAATGGGGGAATATAATAATTAAAATTGGACGGATTGCTTGTCTTATAATTGGTTTTGTTAACAATGGTGTCAATTGAATGTTATAGTTTGAAACTAATTCTAGTTGAAAGCTAAGCCAAATAATTTTAGGCTTTTTAAAAGCAATGCGTTAAAAAAGTGCAAGTATATGTTTATGTCAGAATAAAATAAACAAAACAAATAATAAATTAGAATCAAATAGTAAATATAAAACTCCGTCCACACACAATATTTAGCTGTTAAAAATCTAAAAAAAGTAAAAGAAATTAAAAACATTCATACAAATTTGCTTGATATAATTCGTATGCTTTTCGATGTGTGCTAAAATCTTGTGTGTGAGGCCCCTAATAGTAGTGTTGCCAAAATGAAAACGCTTTGGATGTTTGTTACTAAGGTGTACTTGGTCATGTTAACCAATGTTTTTTGTGATGCTTGTATTTATATTGTTTATATAAATATATAGAAAGTTAAGAGATGGTTTTATTTGAAAGTTAGTAGTAGTATATTCACGCTCATATCCCCGAATAGATAGGGCCGTGGGGGGTGCCCTCCCACGACAAGCCGAAGACTAAGTCCTACAATGTGATGGCAAGTCTATTGCCAACCGGACGCATCCCGGGCAACGTTATTTTGATTAGAAAATTGTAAATATATATTTTCTAATTTTTTGTTGCCCGACCCGGGGATCGAATCTAGGACCTCAAGAACTCAAGTCGCCGGAGCCGGAGCCGGACTGCTAGACCACAGAAGCAATAATTAAAAAGTTAAGCCTATTTCTTTTCTTTTTGTTTATTTTTTTATAATATAGCGAAAGCAAACGGTTCTCCTGGTCAGAAGCAACCGCGGCCTATAGACATTGTCAAAAAAATATACAGTCGTCGAACACGTGTTTTATATAACTCTGTCCAAAAATGGATTCTCAGCCAAAGTGACATGCTGTCACGTCAGCCACGTGAAGCAGATTATTGGTTTGATGAATTTTAGACAGTGTTTAGTTAAACGGGAGCCTGTTTTTGTGCTAAGTTGGTGTATATTATAGGTGCGTTGCTGCCCTGGCTAGGATATAAGGCCCAGTTTGCAAATCTACGGGTTACGTTGGTGGACCAGAAAGTAGCATTGCGCAATAGTGTCACAGCGCCAGGAATTGGTAGAGCCAAGATATTTATTATAAGGCAATTTTTAAGTAGGCTAAATAAATCTGGCTTGCAGGTGGTACATATTTTTGTACACCAGAGAGTCAAATAGACGATAGATGACTTGAATTACATATACTGTCCAACATAAATTGTGTAATACCAAAGACAATATATTATGTACTTAGTACTTACTAATATCTGGTAATACTAAATAATGGGTAAGGGTTCATCATCATCATCATCATCATCATCATTTCAGCCATAGG
>NJDD01002758.1:99010-123367 GCA_002245505.1 Calephelis nemesis
CCAGAGCCTCGTCTGTTATTAGCAGGGTGCACCACGAGCAGATGAGGTTGGCTTGGTGGTTGGATGAGGTTGGTGGGAAGGTAAGGGTTAATGTTCCTTATATCGGGTCTTTCACTAATACTAAAGTAATAACTTAAGGAACTTAATGAACCATCTGCCTTCCTGCCAGGCAGCTCGTAAAAGGCGAGCATAGCCTTACCGTCACTAATACCATGACATCTGCCTAGGTGGTAAAGTTTCGCAAAGACTTCCCCGGATTGGTACCTCCGCCTTACCTATTCCTTCTGCCATAACGTCAGTGCTTGCCGTTGACGTGTTCCGGTCCTGAGGATAAAGTAGCCGATAAACTTACTTCTGTTCGAGGATTAACTTTCCAGCCTCAGGTTGGCAACGCACCATTATCACCTTTTGTATCTCAAGGTGGCTTGAACTTCTTACCATCAGGAAATCCGTCTGCTTTTTTGCTTTCCAATATCATAATAACTATTAAATTAAAAATTAAAAAACCCAGATACAAAAAAACAATTTCCCTTTAAAAAGAAAATCAGTTAATCTTCCCCCTTTCACCCCCAGAACTTTTAAACGGCTCAACCGATTTTCATCAAACATGTCTAAGAACACTCGCACATAAGTTACATTTTAATACAAAAAAAGGTGTGTCTACGATTCACACACGATAGAAGTAAATCGACAAGAGAATGAGATGAATATATATTTGTGTCTCTTACCTGCAAAATAATGAGATGAAAAGGACCGTGTTTAGCAAAAGTGTTCCAAACCACAAAATCTATTAACAGAGAAAATGAAGTTTGAATTTCAAGATTGTTTTGCTCCAAACTTTTGCTAAAAGTTACAGTTTTTTTTATTTTATTATTAATCAATGTTCGGTTTATTTTTAGTCAAATATATTAAATGTATCAATTAAGGTCAATGTGTAGAGATAATAAAGTAAAATGTGGGTTGGAACGTTTCTGATAAATAAGCGTTTTCACTGGTATGGTAGAAATTTTTAATTAGCAAAAACAATATAACTCTATGAAAAATAAGAAAATAAGAAAATATTACAAAAAATGACACATTATAAAAATATGCTTTTATTTTAAAAATACTTTTACAAAAATGCTATAAAAACATACATCTTTTAAAAAAGTTACAATATAGTTAAAAATTCAACCCAGTGAGTGTTAAACTTGCGCCGACGGATGGACAACAAAGATAACAAACGAGTTATGGAACACTAGAAAACAATAACATATAGCAGCAAAAGAAGCTAAAAAGGTCAAGGCTGGACCTACTTAACGTCTTCTTCAGTATAAAAATCTGGTGTTCCCCCAAAACCATCTATAACGTCTGGTAACCGGCTGGTGCCTTTAAGAGATTGGTAAAAAGGTAGGCAGCCTTTTGGTATAAGGTCGTAGAGTGACTTTAGGTCGTCTAACTTTGCCTGGGCGATTTCTTTACCATCAGGCCATAATATGACGAAGTCTAAATTTTTCAACTGACGCGGACGTAGGGATGGGAATTCCTTCTTAGGTTCAGGTCCTCTTTAGGTTTTTGCATTCACGTTAGTATTTTGCAATTAGTCAAGTAGAACATCAAATTTACCAAAATCGCGATTCAATTATAATTAGTCATAAATCATCAATATGTCATGTCAGGGTCTAGGGTGAAGCGGTGGCCTGATTACTCAAGCTCATGTAGTGAGATTTTGCAAGAAGGAAATATAAACGATACGCTAATTTCTTCATGATTGTTTCAACAAAATTGTACAAAATGCCACAAAAATTGAGTAATTTTACTTAAAATAAACACGAAATTCAATAATTATGAAAAAACTTCGACCATATTTTCTTTCGGTTATGCCAAAACTCCGGGATGAGAGTTTAAAATCAATTTGTCAAAAACTCGATTTTTATGCATTTCAGCACTAAACTAGTTATGTACCTAGCTCGATGGGGGATGGGCATGGAAATAAAATATTTAATAATTATTTTGATTGAGTATGTTATTGATAATTTTTTGCCTTTTAAATTGATCCAGAAGTTGTTGATTTGCGAGCAAAATTCTAAATATTTGCAGTTTTATTGAAATACGACGATTAATAAAATTATTTATTTATTAACCGTCGCAATTTCCATATTGAGAACTCATTTCTAGCACCTTGCAGGTTTTGAATATAACTAGCAGATTTTGTTCAATACCTTATAAAAACCGATATTTTGAGGCATATCACCCTGTCTGTAATGTCTGTGTTAAAAGGAAAAAAAATGTAGATTACTTATTTCTTAGAAACGATACATGTGGTATGTACTAACTATTGATGAATAAAGTAACTATTTGATGAATAGGTAAATATATATCTTAAAAATAATCCATGTGGCCTGTATTGTTTTAGCTTACTTGAATAATTCGGCCCAGAATAGACAAAGTTAAAATATCAAAAACGTTCCAAGTAGTTTAGATCGTTTTTGAGAAACAACTACCTAAACATTTTTTTGCCCATTCAAGTGACATGTACCTACTATTTTAGAAAAAAATTTCTTTAATCTTTTTGTAATTTTATAATGTTCCAAGTAGCTTATAATGTTACTATTAAATTAATTAGGTCATACATAGAACATGTGGGTTGTACTACAGCTAGTTTCAAAGGTGTTACTGTAGTTTTAAGAACCTGTGTTTTTGTTGACAGCAAGTTCTACTTATAAAAGGTCGTTTTGAAATCACTATCCTAAAGAAATTTCACTTCAAAAAACTAAATTGAAATTACTTCATTCGTTCGGGAGTTATGATGCCAGAGACAGACAGACTGACAGACACGTAAATTTTATAACACCCTTCTTTTTGCGTCGGGGTTAAAGAAAACGGACTTCGAATTCCATAGGTATGTTTACGCAATCAGTAGTTAAAAATGTGCGGCCTCCGTAGTAACTGACTAACCCCCTAATGGCTGGACGTGGGCTGGACGCACAAATTTTTATTTACTATATACAATTATTATACGACGTCATAGACAAATTGTCTGTATAAGGGTCTGTATAGGTATTCAAGTATTACGTAAGCAGATTTATTACAATTATTTACCCCCCCGTCCCCCTTGTCAGCAAAAGTAAGCAAAGCTCTAACCCCCTCCCCCTATGCTTACGTAAACATTTGTCAATCAATGTATCGTTTTTTTAGTATTATAATTATAATAACGATATAATGAATAATTATAATTTGAAAAATAAGAAAATAGATTTAGATATTAAGATTAAAAAAAAGATTAAGAAATTGCCCTTCTACATCTAAAACCAAGTCAGCAACTGTTTGTTTTACTTTTACAGGTGGTTGAAGAAACCTGTTATCTAGTAATATAAGTAGGCCACTTTTTGGAAGACAGCACTTTTTATTTCTACATTTTACAATTTAAAGCTAATAGATTTGGTTCACCTGTTCGCGTCCACCACCCAGTTCGTCCATTTCGCGGCCACCGTTTAAAAAATTCTTAAAAATAAGTGTACTAATAATCTAGAGCAATGAAAATTCGTTTCTGCCTATTATATAATATATTAAAAACACATATCCACAGACAGAAGAACCGTCCGCCTAACTTTTCCTGTTGATAAAAAAGTTGTGTAAATATTAATAATTTTAGTAAAAAAAATAAGAGAACGCGCGCCGGGCGTTTCATACGTAATTTTTCAATGTTTTAAGTTTAATTAAAGATTAAGTTTGTTATATAACCCTGATGATGCTTGTATAGCGAAACCGGTTTGGCTAAACTAAAAAAATAAAAATATATTGTGGAAAGTACAAGTGTTTGTAAGTAAATTGTAGTTCCTAGACCTTGAAAATGAATGAAAGAATAAAAATAATTATGATTTTGATTGATTATTGTATTTTTAAAAGTTAAAATGAAGTGCACGCGAGCTGGCATACCAATTTTATGAATCAGCCAGTTTGCGTCCACAGTGGTCGCGAACTCATCTTGCTGCCTCTAACTTGATCCTTTATTTTTATACGTTTTAAGGATGGAGTGCTATTTTATTTTTACCATTATTATTACGATTATTAAAATTGCCAATTTGCGTCCACTTGTTTATTTAAATACTAAATCTCAATAACTGTTTTATAAAAATAACTGTTTTATAAAATTAAATCAGACAGTCATAGATAGGTGGTAGTCGGTAGAGTGCATTGTATCATCCCATCGGGACTAGTACCTACCACCGCTCTGGAAGGGAACAACTGTTTCTGCCTTCTTCCGCTTATACACAAGCAGCTTTATAATAAATTTTAACTACATAATGGTAAATATGTAAATATATTCAGGCTCGTGTCCCCAAAGAAGTTGACAAAGGTGAAACTAGGGCAAACACGATTAGCCTAAGATACTTAGTCCCACGATGTGATAGATGGCAAACCTATTGCCAATTGGGCACATGTTTTATCCCAAGTGACGATGTTTTCGACGAAAGACTCTTTCTTCGGAACACGACAGGTAAAAGAAGTTAGGAAAAAAATTGAAGGAATCTAAAAATTTTCGTAAAATGAACGTGCTCGATGTGAAATCTTTAAAAGAAAACTTTACTTACTACCTGCAGATCCAACAAAATCTACTAAAGATTTTAAAATATCTGTATTCTAACATTAAGATATTTTGAATAAAAACAGAAAAAATATATGACCTATTGGTGACCTGCCTGATATAAACATTCGTTGATTTAATTTTGGGATCCAGACATCTGAGCTGCAAACACTAATAAACTAATGAATGACGATTGGAAAGAAAAAGGCGTACCTACATTTGAATAGGAAATGAAACCGAAATAGCATATGAAAGAGATGTAGCCAGAACGTATTCAAGAGTTTTAGTCGACAAAGTAGTGCTGGAATAAAAAAATGAGTTTGTTTATCCCGGTAGTGCTTTTAGCAGGGATAGATAGTTTGATTGACATCATTCGTAGCAGTGAGATCGGAGAAAGAGTGGGAATAAAAAAGTGTTGGTGCAATAATGAGTAAAGGCAGGTTCCGTTGGTTCGTTCATGTTGTAAGAATGGCAGATGAAAGATTGCCAGTTCAGACATATATTGCGAAAGTGGATAGAAGTACTTAGTTACCTTAGCTACCTAAGTTGACGTTCCATAGTCAATTTAACCCAGGGCTAACTCTTGTCACCACAGTCTCCACGACCAGCTTTTTGTATGAAAAAAGTAATCATTGTGAGGGCGCTAGAGCTAGTAACACTTGGTGCTCGATATTCTCTGCCAAACCAGCAAGGAACTAGGCGTGAACATATGTATTTTATGCAGAAATAGTTAAAACCCAATACATATTTCCTGAAAATTTCTTAATAAAATCTCCTCTTAACCCCTTTATAAGTTTGTGGACGCAAACTGATCCATGGGTGGACGCGATATGGATTTTGTGGACGCGAACTGGCGAAATAGTCTTATTTCGGTTATTTTATTTATTAAAAAATAATCACTAGATATTATAGCTAAAACTTAGCTTCATCCTAAAATAGAATATACTACGACGGATGTTAGCTAATTCAAAACTAGAGCCAGAGCAGAAACCTGCAAACCCTATTGACTTTCACGCACATGTTCTGAATACCATTTAATGTCTGGGAAATCAAGAAAATCTTGTTCACCTACCCCAACATATTTTACATTAACATTATAGCCATCAATTTTCATTGAACTCTATATTTCAGCTAATACATTTCGTGCAAATTCAAAATTAGATTTTTCTGAATGTTCATCAATTGTAACGCCACGTTTATTCAAATGAGACCCAAAATGGTCATGAGGTAATATTAAACTAGCCAGTTCAGTCATTTTATGTTCTACTCTGTTATATGCACTTCTTCCAGTAGCGTTAGTAGCTAAAAACAATGCATCGAGATCATGTTGCTTAAAGTTCAAGTTATAAAGGAAACAATATACAACTGAACAGCCTTCGGTACCTATTTCCCCTACTCGGTTCTAAAGCGAGTGCCTAAACATATGCATTTTGTTTACTGGAATCCCCGAAAATGTGTTTCGTTTTCAAGCAAAGACCATGTGAAGGTTGCGATTCGTGTAAAAAAGTAAATAACTACCGATGACGTAATCATCATCTAGACTCCCCTACCCCCCATGTCATCAAAAATAAGCAAAACAAAGACCCCCCCGCCCCCCGATAGTGCTTACGTAATACTTGAACGGCCCCTAACTTAAATTATGAAGTTCGACCTTTTTCTGCTGGAGCAACACACACGTTTTAACCATAGGTTTTAACGTACACACCGCCTCTAACCAACCGCGAGCCTCGGGTTCAATTCCCGACAGAGATAGGCATGTGTGTAATGTACCTAGATGTCTACACTTCTTGACCTTGGTTTGTTAAATAAAATTATTGTGTATTTAACTATATCTATGTTTTAGTATGTATGTTATGTTTTAGTAATAACCGACGTTGTAATCACGTAACTAATACAGGAAAAGATACGATAGGATTAAGAACCTCTTCTTTTATTAAGACGGCTAATCATTTAAGAAAATGCATTCGAACCAACGAGAAACAGCAGACGCACAACATATTGTAGAATTACATAAAATGTTGCATAGAAGATTGTAGCAAGACTAATTCAAACTTATTAGAAAATTAATTATTTTAATTAATAGTTATATTGACCAAATAACTTGAAATCTGGAATGTATAGAAACATATGAACGTTCAAATCATCCTACATATACGTTAGAATAAAATTATAATAAATATCTTGCCGTTAAGTCCCCATTGTAGGCCACTATCGGGCACTATCGGGTGCCAAGTGAAAGAAATTTGACAGGTCCGAAGTCCGGGGCGAAATTTTATCTTTCTTTAAAATTTATAGATGGTATATAATAAAACTGCAAAGATCCATCATCAATTTCATTACCATTTCCCACATTGCGATTTGATAACTATTTTTTCGAAAGGTATAGCCCACGATTTTATTTTCCATATAAATTTCATCACGACCCATGTAGTGGTTTTTGAGATATACCTTTTTTATGGTAAAAGACAAGAACATGCACGCGGATACCCTGACGGCGAGAAATATCCGTAGCCTAAAGACACCATAGATGTTGAAGGTGTGTTACTGTCTTGTGGTCGGGGTGTTAAACAAATTGGATAAGTTCGGAAGATAACTTTGACATGAGAGCCGAATCCTCTCATGTCAAAGTTATCTTCCGAACTTGTCCTTCCGAACCAACACGGGGAAAACCTCGCTATTCAAAAATGCATAAATTTTAACGTTTCTCGGCAATATTGTGATTAAATTCATATTTTATCTCAGAAAGTTACTTAAGTTCCTCAGAAAC
Organism: Calephelis nemesis; assembly: GCA_002245505.1. Taxonomy (NCBI): domain Eukaryota; kingdom Metazoa; phylum Arthropoda; class Insecta; order Lepidoptera; family Riodinidae; genus Calephelis; species Calephelis nemesis. The sequence continues at coordinate 106,345 of NJDD01002758.1, forward strand.
ATAACATAATCTTTCGAAAAAAAAACCCATCAAAATCTATGCGTCATTAGCCGAGAAATAGCAAAAAAAATGTTTGCGTGTACTAGCGTACACTCGTAAAAAGTGAAGAAGTGAAACTTCTTTATGACGTTATTTTTCAAAAAATAATTTACTATATGCAACTTTACAGAAATTGGTTAAATAAAGTTTATTGCCAATCCCTACTCCGCTGGAGAAAGTATACTTCGAATCACGCGTGGTAGGGATAAGAACAAAGATGGCGCGTAACGGAAAAAAGTGACGCGTAATGAAAAAATGTTACACTAATTTTTTTTCCAACACCGATAAAGAAGTTTCACTTCAATAAAAAAACATAGTCGATTTGGTGCAGTGCCATCTTTTTTTTTGGGAGACTTTTAAAAAATTCTTTTATGCGTCTCAAAATTCGACATAATCGGTTTGTGTTATTAAATAACAAAAAAACATTTAAATTAATTTCACATTCATATTTTCACTAGCTATTGCGCGCGGCTTTGCTTGCATGATAAAGTTATTTCCAGCATGAAGCCGTTGAGATATCAAGATAAAAAGAAGCCTAAGTATATATTTTTCAAGGTCTAGTTATTACTATGCTGTTAGGTATTCATTATCAGAACTAGTTATTAACCGTCATGTTACTGTCACTACTAATATTATAAGCATGGAAGTATATATCCCTACATAGTATAAAAGTTAAAACAAAGTCGCTTCCTCTGTCTCTATGTTCCTTTGTATGCTTAAATCTTTAAAACTACGCAAAGGATTTTTATGCGGTTTTTTTAATAGATGAAGTGATTAAAGAGGAAGGTTTACATGTATATTTCAAAACCGTGTGAAGCCGGGACGGGCCGCTGGTCTACGTATATATTGTACGTTTGTATGTACTGGATCGTAAATGGTAAAGAAATATACCTAAAAACTCTGTGCCTCCAGTGAAAACTGATATAGGTAAAAAATAATGTTTTACTGGAAATCAAAAACAAAATTAAGAAAATCGAGTTCACGGACTTATCGGCCTAGGTTAAAGTTGAGTACATTCGTAGATAACAATTAACAACATATTATGACTCGGTCCGAAAATTAGTGTAGCCGGTAGGCTCTTTGGTAGGCTCAAATGGCCTAACTCCCCGGCCACCTGCATTGACGCATCTACAACATCTATGGGTCTATAGACTGCTATATATCTCTTACCGTCAAGCCTCGTGCCTGTTCGCTATCTTTTGTCATAAAAAAATAAAACATGCTATATTCCGTAATAAATTATACAACTATAGTTAGGTAATATTGCATCTTCTAATTATTTCGTGTAGATATACCTACATGAAGTATAAATATGTCATAGATGTTCAGTAGTTACCTAAAACTATTTTCATAGTTCACAATTTATATAAAATCAATATGGTAAATTTACGGCGACAAATAAACAAAGGACTGTTAAATTTTAAAAATAAACGTCGAATTCATTCAGTAAATTTTCTACGTTATGTAATTAAATATTTTTCTGCGTTTCCCTCAGATTCCATCGGACCACCTTGAAAGTACGCTCTATCAATTATAAAAGGTTTTTCAAATCGATTTACAAATGACAAAGAAATCGATTTTAACATACTTAAAAAATAGGAGTCGAATATATTATAACCTCATCCTTTTTGAAAGTCCGTTAATAAGGCGTAAATTCAGATTTTATTTAGTAAACAAATTTCACATAAAGCCTAATTAATCAGTATTCGTGATAATTGTACTGAAAAATGAAATGTGATATCTGATATTGTAATAGCATTTATACCACGAAACAAGGAAAATAATGTCCGCATTTAAATAGGTTTCTACTTGAAAAATATCTATATTCATTCACCATATTTTTATAACTTTTTTTAAGATTCGTACAATTCAACTTGAGCAAATATTCACTGGATGAACAGAGTTATTTAGCACTCTCCTTTCATATTGAAAACAAACGGAAAACTTGCTCTTAAACTAAGTGACTATTGGCAATATTCCAAATTACCTCATTTTATATGTTAATATCTGTATCGTTGAATTAAGTAAACATTGAATGGTTCAGCTAGGTATAGAAAACGTGTTGTGGATTACAACAAGTAGGCATAAATGTTGTATAATATACCTACTGAATACTAACAACATTATTATGCCTGAGAGAAATTGTGTCCTTTTTTAATTTGTTAGATTTGTAACAAAATTAGATATTTGTAGTCAGATAATTTAGGAATAAAAAGGTTTCTTAAATTTGCTTGTCCTGTTTTTCGTAATATTGATACGTGAAGCAAAATCTTTGGTCCCCTTTTTACGAAGATTGCGCGGACGGAGGAGTATGAAATTTGGTACGCGTACAGTTTATGTGTAGGAGAAGTGCAGAACGTTAATATTTTTCAATAATAATGCTTACAAAGTGCATAAATCAAAAAATAAAATAGTACACATATTACCATGCATTCAACAAACAAATACTTTGATGATAATAATAAACGATCACAGATGGTGCACAAACCATATTTATGAATTTTGAAAACAAAGTAGTTGGTCATGATTAATGAAGATGGCGTTCTTATCAAAAATATAGTAAAATTTATTATGGTCGAATTACGACCAATGGGCGACCACTAGTACCTACTTATACACGAGTCGAGAAGTGTGTTCATAAGCACTTGTCGAAATCGAATCGAGAAAAGAATAAGAAAACTTTAATTTCCCATAGACCATACAAAGATTTTTGAAATACATTTATTTCACATGGACCATACAAAGGTATAGATTTGTAATGCCTCTACAACTACCACAGGATTACTCACTTACTCACTGAAAAGATCCGGCCAAAGAAACTCAGCGGGAGCTTTTCTTGTAAATGTAATTTACAAAAATATGTTGCATTCTTACATTAAATAATAAGTACACATTGATATGAGGTACATCAAATAAATTGGGCCATTACCAACAAGACCACTGGTGGTAGAGTGCTGTGCTGCAACTCCTCCGGGTTGGGATCCACCGTCTTACCTATTCCTGTCGCCATAATGACCGTCATGTTGCAGTCCGGAGGGTAGGGTAGCTGGTAAAGTTATAAATAATATTAGTAACATAATAATATAAGTTTTTCTCCCGTGTTGGTCCGGCCTCCTTTGCAGAATAGACCATCTGCTTTCCTGCCAGGCAGCTCGTAAAAGGCGAGCATAGGCTTACAATCACTAACACCGTGACATCTTACTAGGTGGTAGAGTTTCGCAGCGATTCACCCGGATTGGTATCACCGCCTTACCTATTCCTGCCACCATAACGTCCAATGCTTGCCGTTGACGTGTTCCGGTTCGGAACTTACTTTTGCTTGAAGTTTAACATCCCGGCCTCAGGTTGGCAACGCACCATAAACACCTTTGGGGTCTCTAGGCGGCGTTAATTTCTAACCGTCAGTAAAATCCGTCTGCTTGTTTGCCTTCTAATATCATAAAAAAAGTTAAAAGTTACAAATAGGAATACGTCAGCAACAAGCGATGGTGTTTGATAAAGTAATACGGAGGTCAATGTATCTATCACATCAAATCTGTAGAAGAGTGAATTCTCTACATTGAAGATATTTAAAAATAATAGTAGCATGCGCTTAAAAACGGAAAGCAGAACACGTTTTTAGCATTTTTTTATATTTTTGAAGATATGTTTGTATATGTAAGATGACATGCACGTTCAAATGTTTATCAGTAATTTATAAACTACAAAACTTTTAAGTGGGAAAAATACGGGAGAAATTGTAAAGCTCATACTACAAATCAAAAAGCGAATGAATTAAATCAGACTACACTTTTATTAATTTTAACTCAATTTACATTTTGAATTTTGTCCCCTTTCCACGGAAACCCCTTTAGTGAGTGGGTTAAAAGTTATCAGATAACCTTCCTCGGAATATAAAGTACCTAAAGTTGCAAAATTTATTTATTATCAGATTATCAGATTCGGCGTTAGTTGCAGTCATAATACCTATACGAGTATAAGTACAGATAAAAATTCTAAAAGTGCTAATAGTGTGTTATGCAAACCCTTTTTTTTTTCTCCTGCACCTACTTTTTCTAAATATCTTCAATACAAATATAACTCTTCTACAATTGTATTAGAAGTACTAGCTATCCCGGCGATGTTCGTCCCACCCGTTCAGTTTGTATGGAGAAAAATAATGTATTGTTTTTCCAATTTTCCCGGTTTTTCAATTCATAGGAACCTTCTTCTGACAATAACTAACAAAATAAAAAAAAGAATTCGCCAAATCGGTTAAGACGTTCGAAAGTTATGCGCCTACCAACACATTTGGCAATTCATTTTTATATTTAACTATCTGACCTAGCAAACCTCGTATCGCTTGACATTAATGCTTCGATAGTAGCGCAGTCTGCCGGATCTAATGTGAAACATTCCAAAATCAACAACTACATAAAATTAATAAATTAATTTAAAAAAAAATCCAGGAGACCAAATTGTGAATCTAAACCATTCTCGAATTCCCTTGAACACACAAAAAGTTTCATCAACATCGGGCCAATCTTCTAGGAGGAGTTCAGTGACAAACAAACAAACACAAGAATTATATATATAATTACAAACATATATAAATATAGACAATGTTGAAATTAGAAGCCATATATACCTATGTCTATCTTTAATATCAGTCTACAAATCAGTCTACGACAGAATGTTCGTTACCTGAAAAAGTACGGGTAGTAGTAGTAGTAATTGGGTAGGTATCAAGAGTCTGTCGAAGTTACCGAAAATACAGTGTTTACGTTACTACTTGATGAAACCTTAAAGTCGTTTTATAAATCATCATAATAGCTAATTAATAGTATTATGGCTGTTTAAATTGTAATCCAGTTTGGCCAAAGTCTATTCTTACAGCAATACTAAGAGCAAATTTAAACTAAAGTATTTATTTATTTATTTTAATAACAATAAATAAATAATAAATATCCCTGGACAACTTACACAAATTGAATCGAACCCCAAAGTAAGCTTATTATATGCTTGTGTTATGGGTGTTAGTCAACGATATTAATACATAGAAATACTTAAATAGATACCAGAATACATTTAATAAATACCCAGACCCGGAAATGCAGACATCTTAATGTTCATCACACAAATGCCTGCCCCCGCCGGGAATCGAACCCGAGCCTCGCGGTAAGTCGATGTAGTTAGGCGTAATCACTAGCCACTCGACCAATGAGGCGGTCAAACCAATTTTAATGACGGGTTGAACTCAGGGAGTGCCGGCAGAAGTGAAAACTTGAATATCACCGTTGTGCATTTTTGATATTTTGGAATGGTTAGGGAATAATTTTGCACGAATTGCTTTAATTATCAGTATGAAAGTACTATCATTTATGTGGTAGAATACAATAATGATATATTGCGCTATCGTACACAAACATGACAACACGAACATTAGCCTTGCGCCGTCTTACGAATTTTCGATCAGATCACGTGTTCTGACGCGAGTTTAGAAGTTTTTACCCATTCCAAAAAAGTAAGCAATGCCGCTAAAGAAGTTTTCACGTCAAAAACTCCTTGATGGCACAAACCAGTTATTACAAACAGCCTTAAAGCTGAAAAAAGTCTTACGTACGTTTTGTCAACATTACTCACCAGACCGACGGAGGCAAAGATTGTACCGACAGTATCTGTCCGATACCGTCGTAGCAGTGTCGTGGTGAGCCCTCGTTGGTTTTTGCGTAATTTATTGAAACCTTAAAGCCCTTTTACAATTCACAACCAGCCACTTATTGCCCAACAGTGACATCACATCTGTTTACGTTCGTAATCCAGTTTCACGTGAATGTCTCCGCGGGACAGATGTTTATTCTGTTACAAGTGACACAGGTGTGATGGAAAAAGTATCCACTGGATTTATATTGACGGATCATAATGTAGGTGAGTGTTTTATATTCATAATTTTAAATTATTTATGGTGATCGTAAAGGGTCGTAATGCAAGTGTGCAAAAGGTGCAACTAGTACACTGTGTATTGTGTAAATGTAACATGGTGACGTCCAATGAGTTTACTGATTGTTTGTGTAGATATGTGATGGTTTTCTTGCCACGTGTTGGTCCGGTCCACTGAGTAGCTCTCTACCTTCATGTTGGTCTGAGCCGGCTGAGTAAATAATTCCATATGCCTCTCTGCCTGGTAGTTTGTAAGAGGCCAGCATAGGTTAAAAGGGTCATTACCAATAGGACCACTAGTAGTAGAGTTCTGTGCTTATCCGACTAGAGATCGGTGGACCTTACCAATTCCTGCTGTCATAATGGCAGTATCATGTTCCGATCAGAGAATAGAGTAGCCGGTAGACTTGCATACTTGGCTTAATACCAAGGCCGCAGGTTATCGACGTACTTGATAAATTAAGGGTTAAGCATAGACTCTACATACAAAGGGTACTTATTACGCGTCTTTATTGTACTAAAATCTAAATAAAATTTACTTAAAAAGAAAGTTTATGTATAGTTGTAAGAAACGGTACACATGCCTGCGGGCATTTTTTTTAGATATTTAGAAGTCAGTGAACACGGCTCTTCTGATGGTAAGACAACCGTGGCTTTTAGACACCATAGATGTTACTGGTGCCTAGATGTCTAGAGATCGGAAAAACCGAACCCTACAGACCGGAACATGACAAAGTCATTACGGCGCAGGTAAGGCGAGAGATCCTCACTCGGTCTTTTAATATTGCCAAAGCAAATGTACAATGCGAATGTGGGTGGATGTAGTTACCCGGGGAGACCAAGGTTGACATTTCACGACCAAATTGCTCGGGTGTTATCCGAAGGTGGTGTCAAGTCTCGGTGTTTGTATGAAAAGGGTTATGAATGTGGAGGAAGCCTGGCAGCTTTGCAAGGATCGTGAGGTTCTGCCTACCTTTTGCTCTGAAGACATGTATTTAGGTATTCGTGTACAGCAACCTAGCACCAGTGGTCTTGCCTATTACGAGTTGCTTGACAGAGAGACACATGTTCTATTCTACTCGAATGAACACGGAGAAACTATAGGTCTGTTTAATTTTTGCTAGCGTTGGACCATCGCAGAGGGTCTTGCTGACTTGTCTTCCTATAGTAGCGAGGTCTGACGGATGTGTTGCAGAATTACCCGCGGGCATGTCCGTCTAGTAGAATCCCCTGATCAATAGCTGAAACGAAATATGGCAGCATAGCAACGGACATGGGCGTAAATGATAGTTAAGTTCAAATAAATAATGTAGTTCAAATCCATTTAGTAAAATTTTATTCGCTTTTTCTCCGTTCTTCTGTTTTATTACTGGTGAACTTCGTTTCACCACTTCGTTCGTTCGTTTGTATGGAAAAACTTAAAATGTTTTTTTTCCTAGCTTTCTCCTAGTTTTTGCTTTTTTTCTATCTATTACACCTTCTCTGGACTTCCACTAATAATTCAAAACCAAAATTAACCAAATCCATCCAGCAGCTCGAGTTTTAGCGAGACTAACGAACAACAATTGATTATAATAGAGGAAGATTGGGATGTGTCAAGTAAAATAGGCAGATATGTTTACGTAGGCTTACTCGCTTATACGTTATTTAAACCGAAACACGTTAATGGCAAGCACCGAGATAAGGAAGTAAATATTCGTTTACAACTCTCTTTAAAGTTTAGTATGTTGGTGTTCAAAGGTTTTTAACTATTTTTGTCATAACTATTAATAACATTAGGATGGAGTTTGGCGTAGATAAATGTGGGGTTATACATGTGCAGAGGGGGAAGTTAGTACACATCGACCAATTACAACTTTCAAAGACAATATCTCTCAGATCTCTCTCCGAAACAGATACTTACAAATATCTTGGTATGCCACAGGGTTTAAGTATACTGGATCGGGACGTTAAAGAGCTGGTGATTGAACGTTTCTTCGGCCGTTTAACAAAAGTGTTGAAAAGCCTTTTGTCAGGGGGTAATAAAGTTCGCGCTTTCAACAGCTGGGTGATGCCCGTTTTAGTATACACCTTTGGCATATTAAGGTGGACTCAGACCGAGCTAGATACCCTAGACCGAAGAGTCCGTAAACTATTGACAACATATCATATGCATCATCCACGCTCATCTGTGATGAGATTGTATATAAACCTCCATAACCGTGAAGTATACAATCTTAGAGAATACTTAAAGAGAACTGGCATAAACCGGTGGTACTTAGCACTCAGGATCGCTTGAACGTATGGAATAGCAAAGAACTACATGGTTGAAAATAGCCATGCGAAGTTCTACTGGGACCGGTCTGTCATCACGGACAGGACTATTGTCGCTAATAAGACTGACATAGTGTTGGTAGATCGGTTGGAGGGCCGGGCTTTTCTTGTTGATATCACTGTTCCATGTGACGTTAACCTCGTGAAAGCTGAGAAGGAAAAATTATCAAAATACATAGACTTGGTCGCCTCTGTGGTCGAGCGGTCCGGGTGTTGGACTTGACTGCATGAAGTCTCGGGTTCGAATCCCGGGTCGGCCAACAAAAAGACAATTGGATTTTTCCAATTTTCTAATAAAAAAAAATGTTGGTCGGGATTGGAAACGTGCCCGGTTGGCGATAGGCTTGCCACCTATCACATTATGGGACTTAGTATCTTCGGCTAGTCGTGGGTGCCCTGGTTGTGCCTCTGCCTACCTCTTCGGGGGCGTGAATATGGGCGTGAAGATACATAGACTTGGCTCACGAGGTGACCGACATGTGGGATGTTGATTCAACAAAAATTGTCCCGATAGTCGTTTCAGTAAACGGTCTTATAGCGAAGAGTCTCGACCAATATCTTAAGAGACTCGCTCTACAACCCAGGATCAAGAGCAGGATTCAGAAGGCAGGAATTTTGGGTACAGCCCGCATTGTGCGGAGGTTCCTCACTCTGTCTCCCTGACCACTGACGGTTTAGTTTTAAGACCGCCGTCTTTGGCATACTATTTTTTATGTTTATATTTTTAATAGATTTTTTTATTTTAAATGTATAAACTTAAAAAATAAGATGTAATATTAATAAATGATAATAATTATAAATAATATTTTTTTAATAAAAATAAAGTTACTCGGGATTGGATATGTTCCCGGTTGGCGACACGCTTGCCACTTATGACTTTGCGGGACATAGTGCTTTCGGCTAGTCGTGGGTGCTCTGGTTGTGTCTCTGTCTGCCTCTTCCTACTTCCCTTACTATACTATACTATACTCCTATTTCCCTTGGTTATCGTGTCAGGTGTGAACGGATGGATCTATTTTGCTAATTATTTTTTTATTATGTTAATTATCGTCAGGAGAGTGTTCATATTATGAAGAGGAAAACTGTTAAATTTGTGGATAATAGGAAAATATATTTCAATTTTTCCCCTCCTCTGTGGTCTAGCGGTTCAGTTGATGGACTTGACTGCATGAAGTCTCGGGTTCGAATCCCGAGACGGGTAACACAAAGAAAATTGGGTTTTTCCAATTTTACTAATAAAAAAAAAGTTGCTCGAAATTGGAAATATGACCGGTTTGCAATAGGCTTGCCACCTATCACATTGTAGGACTTAGTATCTTCGGCTAGTCGTGGGTTGTGTCTCTGCTTTCACCTTCGGGGATATGTGCGTGAAGATGCTTAGTGTATAAGGGAAAAAATTAAATATATTTTGTCGGAAGCTATCAATGTCAAGCAGTACGAAGTAGCCTTATACTTTATATTATTATTATATTATTTTTTAATAAATTTTCGTTAAAGATTATAAGAATATAAAAACTATGTGCACTTGCGCCATGAATGAAATCGTGGTGCAACTTTTAGAATATATTAACATTTAATAAGTATCACTTAGATATTTATTATCCGTTAGATTCTTATTATCCGTTAGATACTTATTATCCGTTAGATGCTTATTATTCGTAAGATACTTATTGTCCGTTAGATACTTATTATCCGTTAGATAATTATTATCCGTTAGATACTTATTATCACATCTTATAAAAAAAAGTTTACTGCATAAGTTTTATGCTTGTTGGACTTAGGGCTGAATTTTCACACAGACACATTTTCAAATAACTTCGAAAAAAGCAGAAGGTTATACCTATATTCGACTTTTATATTTTTTATGTATCTTAACTGGTTTCTCCATTATTTCTGAACGTACTTCTGAGGTGGTCCAACCACCAAGTTGTTGATGTTGGGATCTCAAGGAATTAGAATAAAATACCTAATTTTTGTATTAGTCAATGATTTGCTTAATAACATTGAAGGTAGGTTTTTGCAGATTTTCTGGGTTTAAATTATTAAATTTATTCAATGGTAAGTCTTTAGCCTGCGTAGGTATTTTATTGTAAAAACTCCCATGAAATAATATCTTATTCTATGGAGACCAGACAAATGAACAAGTACTATTATTTAAATTATGTGCTTCGGCTTTAAACTTTTTACTATTTTCACACTTTATACTTTTATTTTTAAATTGGATGACCTAATCTAAATTTAAGAGAAATGATTTATTATGTAATTGCAACTTTATATAGATACTAGCTGACCCGGCAGACGTTGTTCTACTATGAAAAAAATGGGTTGAGTCACCCCTATCACTAAGGGGTATGAAAAAGATTCACCCTCACCATTTAGGTTTATAAAAAATAGATGTTGGCCGACTCTCAGACCTAATCAATATGCTCACAAAATTTCATGAAAATCTGTCAAGCCGTTTAAGAGGAGTATGGGAACGAACATTGTGACACGAGAATTTTATTGATAAGATCTTGAAATTCAGAATTCGGATTCGGATTTCCGAAGCTTGACGAATATTGCCGAAGCGCATAATTTAAATAGTACTACTATATATTTATAGAATAAATATAGACTACACTATTATTCTAGTGGTATGGTAAACATAGTTTTGTGAATGATTTTTCCACACTGACTTCTGATGAAGATCATCAAGACGATTGAACTATAACTAATGTAACAATCTCACATAATCAGACAAAAGTAATTGTCCTTCAACCGTAAATGTTTGGAAGCGAAGTGGAAAAGTTATTTTTGATTGTTTTTTGAAGATAATTATTCCTACCGTCAGATAAATCTAACGACACGTTGTTTATAAGATCTATTATGCGATACATTTGAGAGAGTGTTGAAAAATAAAACAAACATACATTTGACTTTTGGGTAGAAAGGTTAATTCCATTAAAATAAGTACAGCCGTTCTTTAGTGGTATTTGTGTAACTAATACGATTTATGACGTTGTTGTATTAAAGTACATCGAATGTTTAACATACCTACATGTTTAACAATAATTATAGAAAAATGTCTTTTTTTAATTTCCTAAAATAAGTAACGTTGCCCAGGATTGGATATGTGTCCGGTTGACGATAGGCTTCCCACCTATCACATTAAGGGACGTAGTGTCTTCGGCTAGTCATGGGTGCCCTGATTGTGTCTTTGCTTACCATTTTGGGGAAATGGGCGTCATACATTTTGTATGTATATATGTTTTGGTCTTCCGGTAATAGGGATGCTCTACCTTACCTATTCCTACCGTCATAATGTCAGTGTTATGTTCCGCTCAAGACTTCGGAGTATAGACTTTTTTAATAGCCCTATCATCGCGACCACAGGACAGCGACGCTTCTATAACATCTATAGACCTTGATTCCCTTATCCTCCTTTCATCTTATCCTCCAAACCAGAACACGTCATCGGCAAGCACTGACGTTATGGCGGCAGGAATAGGTAAGGCAGTGGTAGGAATACGGGCGAGCGCTGCGAAACTCTACCACCTAGTAAAATGTCACAGCGTTATTGACGGTAAGCCTATGCTCGCCTTTTACGAGCTGTCTGGTAGTCTAGTAGAAAGGTGGATGGTGGTGGTGGTGGTGGTGGTCAGATGGTCTATTCTGCAAAGGAACTCGGAGCGATACCAAAACGGATTAGTATCGTTGCCTAATAACCTTATCATAAGCATATGATTTGCTTCTGTTATTATGTGAATGTTTATTTATTTTCATATTAGTTTTAAAGTTAGTTTTTTTTAAGATATTGGAAGGCAAACAAGCAAACGGATTTCCTGATGGTAAGAAATTCACGCCGCCTAGAGACACCAAAGACGGTAATGGTTCGTTGCCAACCTGAGGCCGGGATGTTAGGCCTCAAGCAATAGTAAGTTTACTGGCTACCTTACCCTCCAAACCGGATTACGTCATGACCTTATGGCGGCAGGATTAGGTAAGGCGGTGGTACCAATCCGGGTGAATCGCTGCGAAACTCTACCGTCTAGTCAGATGTTTCTTTCTTAAATTACATGTTAAATGTTATCTTTTTTAGCAGTTGCAGTTCACAAAATCTATTATGTTCTGCTAAATACAATATTACTTATTTGTTTTTTAAATGCTAGTATTAAAGTTAGAGAGAGTACTTTAGTACAGGCATAACATACTACGCATTATTTGGTAAAAACATTCAAGTATTTGTACAAGTTTCCCAAATACATTATGGTATTTGATAGTGGCTGTAAGCAAGCTTTCAAAAAGTCTGTCGTATCATCCCGATAACGGCGATAACACCACTATAACTTCACCTCGTACAAACAATGGTTTTATCGTTTACATACCACTCGCTTAGATTATGATAATGTACTTTTATGTTTTAGCTTTCCATTCATTGTACACTTTTCATCGTAGGCATTCGGTGAAACTTCATTTCTTTCATAAATAACTTTCATTCATAAAGAATTCAGCAAACAAACCTGTCTCCTGATCTTAAGAGGCAACTGGTGCCTACAGAAACTATAGATGTTATAGAGTTTATACTTGTTATTGTCGGCACTTGGTAGACAATTTTTTGAGGTAAACGCTTCTAATTGTATCACAATACACTGTATGTACTGTATAGTGGAAAAGTACAAGCGTTTACCTCGAAAAAGTGTGTATAGATGTTATAGGTGCGTCGCTGTCCTGTGGACGGGATGTTAAGACAGTTGCACAAGTACACCGGCTAACCTATCCTTCAGGCCAGAACATGATAGAGTCATTATGGCGGCAGGAATAGGTCAGGCGGTGGATCCCTACCTGGACAGCGCACACCAGTGGTCTTGTTGGTGATGATCTATTTTACCTATGATCGCTTTTTACTAAGGTCTTTGCCCTATAGTTGTTGAGGTAGATTTCTAGCGTCAGTCCGAGGACAGAGTCAAGTGACTGTGAAACTCGCGTGTTTGATTGAAAAAGTAATGAATGTGTATTCACTACTTTTTCATTCAAATAGGCGAGTCAATGTAAAAAAAAGTAATGAAAACTCATTCATTTATTTTTCATTCAAAAAAAGGCAGCTAGGTAGCTCTTTAAGAATATTTACACTTTTGATACTCTCAACGGCAAGGGCACACACACACAGATAGTAACTTAGATTAATACATAGGATAGTTTTAATCCCGAAAAATAAATCCAGTGGGATCATTTACCACGCGGGCAACAGCTAGTAAAATATAAACACATGTCTTGAAACGACAATAAAATTAATTTTTACTGTCGCAATAAATAGCGATCCAGGTGTCGGACTTGACTTCATGAGTCGGGCAAAAAAAAAGAAAAATGTGGTTTTTCCTAAAAAAAGGTTGCTTTGGATTGGATATATGCCCGGTTGGCGGTAGGCTTGCCACCAATCACACTGTGGGACTTAGTGTCTTCGGCTAGTCGTGGTTGTGCCTCTACCTACCTGTTCTGGGATATGGGCGTGTAGATACTTTTTATATAATAGCAAGTGTTTCATGAAAAACTTTTCAATCACATTTTTTAAATGATATTGGAAGGTAAACAAGCAGACGGATTTCTTGATGTTCAGAAATTCACGCCGCATAGAGACACCAAAGTTGGTTATGGTGGGTTGCCAACCTGATTTTTTTTCACCATCAGCTTCGCACTTCTATATTATTATACAAATAATATCTTCCTCTACCTTTTAAAGATCTCAGCATACACATAGAGTCCGCGGATAGCGACTTTCTTTTTATTCTATATGTGATATGAATGTAGTAAAAAGCGGTTATTTCAATACTCTAGACAGTCCAGTTTTATTTATTTATAGATATATAGACTATAGACATTTATAACGTCAATAGCATGCGGCAAGTAAATAATACCACAATGTTGCGGAAAACTAACTTTTTATCAACATTTTCCCACAATAAAACAATGGCAAGACCAGTCAGTGGACTGCAACATACTCGTTTACGTATCATTGATTTAAATACTAAGTTTTTGTGGCTTCTGTGTAGTGTATTCTGAGCTAATTTTATTGTTTCCTGATTAGTAATACGTTGTGTACATTGCACAACTCTATTTAAAGTTATCATGGGTAATCCGATACCTACGATGCAAGATAGAATATAGTAATATAGATACTTTGCAGAATAGACCATCTGCCTTCCTTGACAGGCAGCTCGTAAAGGCGAGCATAGGCTCACCGTCACTAACACCGTTACATCTGACTAAGTGGTAGAGTTTAGCAGCGACTTGCTCGGATTGGTACCACCGCCTTACCTATTCCTGTCGCCATAACGTCATGACGTGTTCCGGTTCGGAGGGTAAGGTAGCCGTTAAACTTTCTTTTGCTCGAGGCCTAACATAGCGGCGTCAGGTTGGCAACGCACCATTACCACCTTTGGTATCTCTAGGCGGCATGATTTTTTTAACATCAGGAAATTCGTCTGCTTGTTCGCCTTCCAATATCATGAAAAAAGACCGATATTGGCACCAATCCTATATACAATTACGGTGGTATTTGTGATACCTTTACCGTGAAATTGACGCACTTTGAGGTGCACGACGACGTTTGAAATTGGTGTGTTCGTCACATGTCAAAGGTGTTGTTCTGTGGCATAACTCAAAAGTCTTAAACGAATGGAATGATTTCGATGCGTTTTCTTTTGTTTGAAAACTGATATGATCTAGAAGGTTCTTAGCCTCACAATGGATGTATTTTGTCGGGGGTTACAGATTTTTTTAAATTTTAAGATTGTTTATTCTTCCTGCTATAACACGACGTTATAGCAGGAAGTACGCAGTTTGAAGGTGAGCGAGGGTATACACTTGCGTACGTGGCCTAAGATATAAGATAGTGACTATTACATGAAGGTGAAGTTAGCCCCTCGAAAATTAGCCTCTCCAGGGGAGCGACAATGCGGCCCGCTTTCATACAAATGTTGTAAAACAAAATTCAACTATTCTTTACTTTGACGGTCGCTGATAAAGGCTTACGTGACCTCTTTAGTTTTCAGTGTAAAAAGGTTAGGTAAAATCTAAAAAAAATTAGATTTTGGTGAAGTTATTAAAATTTTATCGAAAACATTTTCTAAAAAATATTGTGTCTTCATTTCCATACGATGTGCAACCCCAAATATACATAAGATATGTTAAGAAAAGGCATAGGTGTATATTGAAACAATTTGCATGACCCCTTGACCCCGCCGGATATGAAAAAAATGGGGGGTCCTGTGTGGCTTTATGTCTATAGAAATAATTAAAAAATAAAATGCTTCGACCTAGTGTGCGAAGTTGTATTTAAACAAAATAAGTAGACAATGAATGAAGGCATATATTTACACCGTTTGCATAACCCCCTGACCCCACCGGATGTAAAAAAAAGGGCGTCAATTCTATGAGGTATCTATGTCTATAGAAAAAAATAAAAAAAAAATACTTGGAGCTCGTGTGCGAAGTTGTGATCTTATTAAATACATAGAGAATAAATGTAGGCATATATTGACATAATTTGCATAACCCCCTGACCCCGCCGGATGTGAAAAAAAAGGCGTCAATTCTGTGAAGTAACTGTGTCTATTAAAAAAATTAAAAAAAAAATACTTTGAGCTCGTGTGCGAAGTTGTGATCTCATTAAACACATAGACAATGCATGTAAGCATATATTAACACCATTTGCATAACCCCTTGACCCCGCCGGATATGAAAAAAAGGGCGTTAATTTTGCTAAGTATCTATGTCTATAGAAAAAAAAATAAAAAAAATACTAGGAGCTCGTGTGCGAAGTTGTGATCGTATCAGACACATAGACAATGAAAGCAAGCATATATTAACACCGTTTGCAAAACCCCCTGACCCCGCCGGATATGAAAAAAAAGGCGTCAATTCTGTGAGGTATCTATGTCTAAAGTAAAAAAATAAAAAAAAATACTTGGAGCTCGTGTGCGAAGTTGTGATCTTAATAAATGCATAGACAATGAATGAAGGCATATATTAACATCGTTTGCATAGCCCCATGACCCCGCCGGATATGAAAAAAAAGGCGTCAATTCTGAGAGGTTCTTATGTCTATAAAAAAAAAAATAAAAAAAATACTTGGAGCTCAAGTGCGAAGCTGTGATCTCATTAAATACATAGACAATGAATGTAGGCATATATTAACATTGTTTGCATAACCCCATGACCCCGCCGGATATGAAAAAATGGCGTCAATTCTGGTAAGTATCTATGTCTATAGAAAAAAAAATAAAAAAATACTTGGAGCTCGTGTGCGAAGTTGTAATCGTATCAAACACATAGACAATGAAAGCAGGCATATATTAACACCGTTTGCATAATCCCCTGACCCCGCCGGATATGAAAAAAAGGGCGTTAATTTTGCTAAGTATCTATGTCTATAGAAAAAAAAATAAAAAAAATACTAGGAGCTCGTGTGCGAAGTTGTGATCTCAATAATTGCATAGACAATGAAAGAAGGCATATATAAACACCGTTTGCATAACCCCCTGACCCCGCCGGATGTGAAAAAAAAGGCGTCAATTCTGAGAGGTTCCTATGTCTATAAGAAAAAATTTAAAAAAATACTTGGAGCTCAAGTGCGAAGCTGTGATCTCATTAAATACATAGACAATAGATGTAGGCATATAATAACATTGTTTGCATAACCCCATGACCCCGCCGGATATGAAAAAAAGGCGTCAATTCTGTTAAGTATCTATGTCTATAGAAAAAAAATAAAAAA
>NJDD01002758.1:127894-152290 GCA_002245505.1 Calephelis nemesis
GAATATTGTTACAATAAAAAGATCTAATGTACTCCTATTAAGCGAAAATAAAGATATTATTATTATTAATATTATTAGGAAGTACATAATTAAAATTAAATATTTATTATTTTTTATTTTTAAGATTTGAAGTCGGTTTTTTGACGTAGCTATTTTTATTTTCTATACAGTTTCCATTCAGTAGCGAAGGACATGCTATAAAACCATTATTGGCCACAGAATCCCAGCATGGCCTTTAGAACGTGCGCCGAGTAATTAAATATTGATAGCACTGTAATTGACATTCACCGCACTTCCTATTGCCGCATCACTAGCGTATCGCGACTTGCAATCTCTTGGTTAATGGCATATTAGATCAGGCGACCACCGTCGTTGGACCAATCTTATCGAAAGAAAGAAAAGAAAAAACAATTGCGGAATATGAGTGTTACAAAAATTATTTAGGCGTTCTAATATATTCTACCGACTTGTGGTGTGCAAATAGTTTAATAGGTATTAATCAAATTATTTGGATATTTTTAATTATATTTGGATTTAATCAAATTAGTTATTTAAGTTATTTTAGTTATTTACTTACTATTTACCAACATTTTTTGTGTTAATTACATGAATATTTATTATTGCAAACAATTTTAAGTATTCAAATTAATTTATCTCTATCTACCGTAAATTACCACCGTTTCCAAACCTAGCCAGACTGAAGAAGAAACGGCAAAACAAACTCCCCGGCAAACAGAACTAGTACCAGCAAAATACATTTACCGCTGAAAATAATGTAAGTGCATTAAAACTGCAAAAGTTTAAGCCCAGTATAAATTCAAAAGTTTAAACACCCTAAAACTGCAAAAGTTAAACTTAGCCCAGTAAAATTGCAATAATTTAAGCGCAGTAAAACTACAAAAAACCGACTCCATTTCCATTATCATGTCGCGATTTTATAATTATTCGAAGAAGTCGAACAAATAATCTCTTTTATCCAAGTAAAATAAAAATATTATGTTCCAATAAAGTATAATCTTAAAATTAGACATTTTCAATAACTAGATAAAATCTACCCACCTCACTTCTCTCACTTCTGAGTCACGTTTACAAGTTGTTTTCAAGGCTCATCACGAACCGACTATCACGCAGGTTGGACTCATACAACAATACATACGACATGGCTAACTTATAACACCCCTCTTTTCCCATCAGGGGTTATAAATGATCGATTGACCAGGAGGTAAATGTTTGATTGCAGACAGGGGCTGAAAATTGTTAAGACATAGTTTTATTTATTTTTTAGATATTCATTAATAAAGCACTAAATCATAAAATATGCTAGATAAACAATAGAAAATAGTGAGATCGACGGCGACGTCTATACGAAACTCAAATCCATGAATACACATAAAAAATCCGCTTTAGTAAATAATAGAGCAGCTTACATCAAACCAAATCTAAAATTCTTATATCGCTTGGAATCAAAGAAATACATTTGAGTTGAGTAGCTCCATCCTGAGATTATGTATGACTTACGAGTCTGGTATAAGTTTGCCGACATGATATCGGTAGGACCTCTTTAATCAGATAAAAGCTTCAAATACACTCCCATATATTAAGGTCATCAATAACGTAAAATGTGTAGCGTATGACGGGTCGGGACGTTATATTTTCCAATACCAAATGATATCAATATTGCTGTGTTTTAAGGGTGCGACTGGTGCCAATTTCACATATTTTAACCGACAACAAAACTGAGGATGTTTAAATGTTTGATTCCTATATTTTTATGTTAATACCCAGATTTTTCCATTTCTGAACCGATTTCATCCTTTTTTATTTGAAATGAGGATGTTTAAATGTTCGATTTCTAAACTTTTTATTAATGTTATAAGATTTTTTCGTCATTTCGGAACCTTATCTTTTTTTTTGTATTTGAAAGAGCGCACTCCCGTGGTAGTCTTATAGCTAGCAAGTTTTTTATGTCATTGGAAAGCAAACAAGCAGACGGATTTTCTGATGGTAAGTAATTCACGCTGCTTAGTGACACCAATGGAGGTAATGGTGCGTTGCCCAACTGAAGCCGCGATGTTAAGTTTACCGGCTACTTACTCTCGTGTTCCGGACACGTCAAGGACACGGACACGAAAGATCTTGTATCTGACGTTATGGCGGCAGGAGCAGGTAAGGTGGTGGTACCAATCCGGACGAACCGCTACGAAACTCTACCACCTAGTCAGATGTTACGGTGTTAGTACTTATTTATTTTCATTTTATAATTATTGCCGAATTTTTTGTACTTCTTAAATTAGTAAATTGTATTCCCTGTTTTCAGGGAAAAGTCATAACCTGGTCTACTTCATTTATTATTGCGTTTTAATTACCTGCATGTTTTGTTTCATACATTAGGATGCTGTTGAGGCAGGGATTGTTTGTGTATTTGTTATATTGTGTTTTTACAATGTTTGATGTTTGGTGTAAAGCTGTAATTGTGTAATGTTGTACCTACGAAATAAAGACGACGAATTGAATTGAATCGAATTATAGGACGGAAAGCCAATGCTCACTTTTAACGAGCTGCCTGACAGAAAGGCAAGATGGCCTGTTCTGCAGAGAAGCCCGGACCGACCCGGGGAAATCTGGATCTGATAATTAAAACTCAGGGAAATCGCGTAAAATACTCATTTTTATGAATGAAGATGACTTGCTTATTGAAATCGAAGTAGATAAAAAAAAAAGAATTTGCAGTTTTACTGCGCTAAAATTATTTAGGTTTTAAGTGATGTGGAAAATAGATAAAAGTATATTTTCTTGATGTCAAGTGAAGCCTGTCGGTGCCTACAGTGAAGGTGCATTGCCAACCTGAGTTCACTTCTGTATCTCCGAATAGTTAACCAAGGCACTCACAATCAGTCTAAGCTACTTTTGTTCTACAATGTCATAGGCATTGATGTATAATATCTTGATTACATTTACACAGTTCGAGGAGAGTACCTATGGGCATTAAAAGAAGTATATCTACTAATGTTATAAATTAGAATGTACCTATTTTTTTGTTACACTTTAATTCGCATCAAATTATAACAAAAAAAAAATACTATTGCTGTACTAGCCATCATGGTATGAGCTAAGTTCAGAAAATTTCGCACTAAGAATTGAAAATTGAAAGAAAGAAAAATTGAAATTTTGTTATCGTTGGATCTCTCATGAACTGACAGCGGAGCAGAAGCGGGCTCGCGTGGAATGGTGGTCACAGATGCTACTGAAGTACGACCACGGACATTCTAATGTTTACTTAGCATTTAACGGTTTTAATTTGTTTTTTAAAGAACAATTTTTACAATAACCAAATTTAAATAGGCAGATGTAGGTAGTTATTTTACTGAAGGCAACCCTATGGCGTGTTGTCGCACCACTCGGCTTTAGGTATATACTTCAAGAACAGAGGCGAGTGAGACTGCTGTATACTACTTTACCATGGTTTTTCTTGGAGGTATTAAAGTAACATCGGACACTTTTCAACGACTTAGATGCGAGCGAAGCCGCGCGTAAAAGTTAGTATGTACATAAAGTGCCATAGAGTGTTATTAGAGTTCTCGAAAATCGCGTATTAATAAATAATATGTGAGAAATAATATTTCATCGTAACGACGTCATTGAGGGGTAATTTTCCTGTGCCATTACTTACGCGGCTCACTCGGATAATGTCCTCAAAGAATTACTTCAGAGAGGCTATTTATTTTCCAACAAGGCAGCGCAAAGAAAGGGTTATTAAATTATTTCTTTTTTATACTGGAAGTAAGAAATATATATTTCCTGACAAGATATACATACATGATACACACTGCCTTGGAAACCAAAGATGTTATTGTCCGAGTTTAGGAAGCGTCCACTTTCCGAATTTTCCCGAACAATTAAGATCTAGCTCCACTGCTTCGGCACTTTTAGTAATAATTTTAACCGACTCAAAAATCGAGAAGGTTTTCGAGATATTATTTTTAAATCCTCTACTTACTTTTGAAGTCGTTTAAAAATACATATTACATATTTTCATGATCAAATGCAGGTATTTGTCCACAAAAGATCGTTACACGAAGTAAATTAGCTTGTCATTTTCACTGACGAAACTTAAATAGTTGCTGTTTCTGACGAAGCAAACGACGCTAGCTCCCGATTAACGTTTTAATTTCATGGTTTAATGTCGCATTGTTTTAGGAAAACGCAATCCTATTAATATTATAATAAATAAATAACAAAGTTTGTATGTTTGTTTGTTACTCCTTCACGCAAAAACTGCTGAAGCGAATTTCATGAAATTTTGAACACAAACTTAATCTCTATTATCACATAAAATAGTTTTTATCCAGAAACAATGTTCATGTGGGACCACGCGGGCAATAGCTAGTATAAATTTAAAAAAATACAGATAAGGTTCTTATTCTAAAAAAAACGTAATTGCCTTTTCCGATGTGAACGAAAGAAAGATTTGATGTTATAAAATACATAAATTGCAAATTAAAGTCGATTTCTGGCGTCTTGTCGTCACTTGTGTGTTATTACGTTAACTCCTAAACCACGCTACGGTTTTGATGCGATTTTCACTTCACCACAGGAAACTTCTTAAGGATTTTATTTCTTTAGTTTTATATAATGTATTAAGGCGTTATACGTCCCTAACATGCTGAATATTTAAAATGAGACCTTTAAGAACGCCCAACAATACCTGTTTATGTGTAGATAGGTACTAATAGTTCACACAAAAATCTAAAGTTTAAAATTTATTTTAAAACTAGCTGTTGCCCGCGGCGTTGCCCGCGTGGTTAATGGTCCCACAGGAATATTTTTCGAAATAAAACTATCCTATAGCAGTTTTTGACAAAGCAAACCAATATACATGAAAGTATATATAATATTAGTAGGATTTTCGATTTTAGAAAAAACGGAGAACATAATTAATACAATAATATGCTTATTGGAATTTCCCATTTTTTTTGTAAACATAAATTCTTTTCAGAGACAGGAACGTCAAAAAATGTGTCTTATGTGAAAGTTTACAACTTTTTATCAAGCTAATTTCTTTATTCGTTCACCGGTTTCGAAACTTCTATAAAGTATTCTGTGAACTACTAGTGCACATAGAATGTTATTGTTTTTTATTCGGTCTTAAAGGTCCAGTTTTAAATATTTGTGAGGATGATTTGGCATGTTTAGAACATATATGGCCTTAAGATTTTTCCGAATAGCATTTATAGGTTGTTGTATTCTTTTCATACACTTAAGATGTTCAGTATTTTGAAGAAAACTTACGTGGGATGCTCAGACAATCGGTTTAGGGTTTGTTTTTTTTAGCAAAAAAAGAAGAAATAATATATTTGTATATACATAAGTAAATTTGTATGTGTTATATGACAATCGTAATGAATGTGAAGGAAGCCAGACAGGTTTGTCAGGATCGTGAGGTCAGGCACTCGATACTCTCTGCCTACCCCGTAATGGACTCGGCGAGAAGACATGTATGTATGTATAAGTAAATTTTGCACAAATGGATTTTTCTATTTTGATACTTCGTTTACTGCTTGGATTTTATATATCTTCAACCATTTTTACACATTTATAACTTTTAAATAAGTAAAAATCTTCAGGCCCGTCTTCCTGAATTGGTAGGTGGAGATACAGCCAGAACACCTACGATAAGTCGAATACACTTAGTTCAACATGACAGGTGGCAAACTTATAGCCAATCGAGCACATATCCAATCGATCGACCTCGACTCGACCCAGCAATCTAAGCGGGACCTTAGGTATATAGTCAAATAAAATTTAATGAAATTTATGTGTTAGCGGAAAGTGTATTAAATAGTTGTTAGAAGATATTTAAGCAAACCAACATATTCTACCACATTGTGGTGTGCAAATTTTTATATTTGTATAAATTAAATATTTAAATACATTTTAACATCTAAGTCACAGCACTTATTTAAAGAAGTAACTTTACGCCCATATCCCCGAAGAGTTAGGCAAAGGCACAACCAGGGCACCCACGACTAGCCGAAGACACTAAGTCCCACAATGTGATAGGTGGCAAACCTATCGTCAACCGGGCACATATCCGATCCCAGAGGTTTTTTTTGTTAGAAAATTGGAAAATCCCAATTTGCTTTTTGTTGCCCGACCCGGGACAGAAGTCACAGCACCTATTTACATTTTTTAAAAAATATTTGATTTTTATGTTTTATAAGCTTCATAATTCATTACAAATAATTTGAAAGGTGGATTCATTTTAATCCTATTTGCTATTATTAATACCGTTTCCAACCGTAACCAGTCAGGAGAAGAAACGGCAACACCCGGCAACCAGGCCTATTAACTATAAGCCTTTCTTACCACCGTTTCCAAATCTAGCCAAGCAAGCAGGTAGTAAGCAGGGAAAATAAACTCCTTGGCAACAATGATTGCTTCACTTGAATGAAGTTCATTATTATTATTTTTTTAATGCTTGTCAGCAAGGAAATATTTCACACTACGAGTATAATATGCATTCTCTAATAGTAAATCAAATTATTTCATTCGAAATCTTTTAACAGAAAGTTATTTCAGATTTTTTAAATGTTAGGTGTCGGACTCGAATCAGCTAAAAACCACACGATGACCTTCTTGACGCCCGTCTAGAAGCAAGACGGGGTCGCGTTGGCATTCACTATCTTTCTCCATGGCTACGGCGTGCTCTTTATCGGGCCTCCTCTCGCGTTGAAAGAGGAGTGACTCCGGTCAATGGAATCGCCCCCCAGGCGTGCGAGACTGTGCTGGCCGAAGAAAGTCCTCCGACTCCGCCCGGCAGCCCAGCTTTGGAGGCGCTTTGAAGGCGAAGGAAAGCTT
This sequence comes from Calephelis nemesis, assembly GCA_002245505.1. Taxonomy (NCBI): domain Eukaryota; kingdom Metazoa; phylum Arthropoda; class Insecta; order Lepidoptera; family Riodinidae; genus Calephelis; species Calephelis nemesis. The sequence goes on from NJDD01002758.1 coordinate 134,753, forward strand.
TTTTAAGGTCTTTGTGAAATACGCCATTTCCTGATTTTAATTCTAATAGAATGAGCTTAGGAGTTCCAACGCTTTATGGAGTAAATATTTTTTTTTTATATCAAACACTTTTCATATAGATTATGCTAGTTTACGATTATAAATATATATACCTGAGAATTGCGGCCAATTTATTTGTATTACGTATTTGTAGCAAGAAGTGGGGAGTTTTTGTATTATCGAAAGAGCAATTAACAATCCTGTAGAAGTATTAATTAAAACAAATACACGAGGAAAGAAGTAATCTTCGAGCTGGCCTCAGGAAGCCGGAGGGTTAAGGGTAGGCTTTCCAACTTCTTAATACGAATTTGCGGGACACAATTGTTCTAAATGCGGTACAAGAATTTAGAAATCGGAATGCAACTAATTTTGCTTATAATCTAAAAAATGTAATTGTTTTTGTCAAATGAATATTTTTGAAGTGAAAACTTCTTTAACAGCGTTGTGCACTTTTTTTGGAATGGGTAAAAACTTCTAAACTCGCGTCAGGACACGTGACCTGATCGAAAATTCGTAAGACGGATGGAGAGTAAACAGCCGGCGGAGAGGAAGTATCCAAATGTCTTTCTATGGCGCGGCGAAAATGTATGCTAGTGCCTGCTGTTTCGTTGAGACGGTGCAGGGCGTTTGTTCGAATGTTCGTGTTGTCATGTTTGTGTACGATAGAGCAATAAATGAATATCACATAAATCATAGTACTTTCATACTAATAATTAAATCAATTCCTGTAAAATTATTTCCTAACCATTCAAAAATATCAAAAATGCACCCGTCGTTTTTTTTATTAATAACGGATATCTACAGTGTATTTTACACGTTACTATGACAACTATAAGTCACTGTTTCAATGAGATTTGGCACTTAAAGGGAGCTTTAATATGGAAGCACCAAATAATTTGTACGCGCATATCTAATTTCGAAGAGCAGGATATTGAGTGTTCCCTCACGCACCCGGAGGAGAACGCATCTTTAAAGGCCTTAGAAACACGATGTCCCGAAAGTAGCGGGACAGTTGGCAACCCTAGCTAAATGCCTAAATAGGTCTGTTGACTTTCCTAATTGTGTGAAACTGTAGACCAAAGCCTTAAGCGTAACCCCCGCTTTATACAATGAATTTATTGACTTTCCCGTAAAGGCAGTCTTTATGAGATCACAATAAAATCCCAGGTGCTTACCAAAAGCACCTTGTTTTGAATTAATTCATGCCGACAGTTTAATATTACGACTTACCTTTGTTTTGAAAATAAGGACGTGGATACGTACTTTTGATATGAAAATGAAAGGATTTTTTAGGTTGAATATATGACTGATGTGCTATCCGAAAACATGACATATATTCCTTTAGAGAACAAAAAATAAATAAATGAGATAACCTAAATCAAATGAGTTCACCAGCTTCTCTACCTATTAAAAAAATCAGACCAATAAAAAAGTATTGTTTTTCATTTCAAAATACGAAAGTAGCGAGTTTCGGCGACATCATGGGTGACGGTTATCTTTTTATACTATAAACAATGTAATATTGTTACATTAAATACTATATAGCGGATAAACGCAATTTGTATTGTTTAAATTAATGTGAATGGTAATAAAAAAATTACTTAAACACAACAAATACTATTCACTTAATACTTATATCCCCATGTTGGTCCGAGATTGCTTAGTAGATAAGTAAAATAGACCATCTGTCTCTCTGCCAGGCAGCTTGTTCGAGGCGAGCATAGGTTCAATAGGTCATTATCAATAAGATCACTGGTCGTATAGTTCTGTGCTCAACTTGACCGGGTAGGGATCCATCGCGTTGCCTTTTCTTGCCACCCAATGACATTGTCATGTTCCGGTTCGCAGAGTCTACTCGGTAGACTTGCACAATAGGTCTAATATTACGGCCACAGGACAGCAATGCACTGATAACATTTATGGTACCTATAGGCAACGGTAGACTCTTATTATCTGGAAAGCCTTGTGCTTGTTCGTTGAGCTCTCAGAAAAAAAGTTACCAGCTCTTTGCAGCGATTTCGCAAATACTTACAGTTTTTATACAGATGTTACAGGCATGTGTTATACACATTACACATGTAAAAGGGACACACATTTTACCACTTTGGAATTGTCTCTCGCGCAAACTAGTTTAGAAAAAAAATATAGTAAAAACATCAACATCATTTTAGAAAACCTAGCCGTAGACACCCTACACTTATAGTTTTGATGAAAAAAAAATTGAGTTCAAAGTATGGGGAATACCCAAAATTAATTGTTATTTTTCTATTTTTTGTGTGAAACACCTAATGCGGTGAACAGAATACATCTATTTACAGTACTACAGTACTATTCGTCAATATAGGCAATATTCGTCAAGCTTTGTAAATCCGAATGTATTTTAAAGATATCTATATAGAGTTGTTATTACACATAATTAATCATTTCGCTTAAATTTAGATTAGGTCGGCCAATTTAAAAATTAAAGTTTAAAAAGAGTAAAAAGTGTGAAGCTGAAGCGCATGATTTAAATGTGTAGTAGTTTATAATACTGAGTTTCAACATGGCTCTTATAGCTTCGGAAAAACGCGACTGTGACAAACAGACAGACAGTGAATTCTATATTTTTTATGTATGCTAATCGATTCCTCTGTCATTTCTAAACCGATTTTATTTTTGTCTTGAAGATTCCATTGGCACAAAGTCTGAATCTGATGAAGGATTTTAGACAAATGGAGGCAAATATTACATTTCTGCGTACTTAGATGACCTTATATTATAAATGTAAATTAATAAGAAATTGCTCACCTAGAGAATGATCTGTTAGACTTACAGCCTGGTTGAAAACATTAAACAATGAAGAGAGTGAATGTATCCTAGGTTCAATTGCTGTACACGCAAATTATTTTTAACTCTTGAGTTTAAAATAGGTATGGATATTTTCGTTAGTTGCTTAATTTTAATTAGTATTTTGTTTTTTTTATTTTATGTTTCTTATTTTGAACCTTTTAGCTAGTTGTATAGGAAAATAAATCAACTTGTGTAAAAGTTTATTGTAATTGTAATCTATTGATATGCTCTAATTTGGTATCCCAAGACATAGGCTTTGCCAAGTTTTGAGACCCCTGGAAAGTCGCTTATTTAATATTAGATTCACTAACTTGTCCCATTCTTATTTAAGTTTAAATGTCATTTCTTGTTCTTGAAATATATTTATTATTGTTAATATTATCAAACGAAGTTAGTTCATGCAATTAATGCGCTTTCATTGTAACATTAACTACTAATAATTACCCATGATATTAATGTCATTTTTTCTTTTCATTGTGTTTCAAATCACAGTAGGTAGTGGACAACGCTACGTCATACTAATATTTCCGAATATAGCTGTTTGTTTTCCTCAAGCGTACAAAAACAGGAAAATGTGGAACAGTACGAAACAGTTCCCTCGCAAATATTTCATTCATAAATCCCACTTTTGTTTATACTTTTTACGTTTTGCGTAGTGAAGTAGTAGATACCTAGTAGTAATATGTTTATATCTATAAACTATGATATATTCATCATATCACATGTTATTCACTAATAAAAATCGCCGTCGTTATTTAACTCACACTATTCGTCGTCGAGACTCACTGCTGTCGTGTTCCATGTTCGAGGCTTGACAAATAGATGAAAGTGTACATGCAGCTTAAAAAGTAGTAAGGGCATTAAGGTAATAGGCCTGGTTGCCGAGGAGTTTGTTTTGCCGTTTCTTCTCCTGACTGGCTATGGTTGGTAACAGTGGTATTGCACACAAGAGATGAGATTGCAATTAATCTACCTTTAAAATTATTTGTAATAAATTATGAAGCTTGATTAATATATAAATATTTTTTTTATTAAAAGTATAAATAGTTTCTGTGATTTAAATGTTAAAGTGTAAATAAATATTTAATATCTATAAATTTTATTGATTTTAATTCACCCCACGTTGTAGTAGAATATGTCGGTGGGCTTATACATCTTTGTAACAACTTTTTGACACACATATTCCGCAAATAAATAAATTTTATTTAATTTCATTTCAAAATTCTGACGATAAGATAGCGACGTACTAGTAATGTTTATGGTGATATACATTGTCTTTTACAATTAGGAGAACTGCCTGCAAATTTGAAGTTTTACGATCTGCACAGACATCCAGTAAGTATGACAGGCGACGGTTAACCCTCACCAAGAGAATAGTCTGCCTGCCCACCCTCTTAAAAATAGTCTATTTCTGTCTTGTACATTCATTATGATATCAAGATTACTAGACGTTAAAGACGTAGCAAGGCCACAGCTTGGACTTGGATATAGTTGAGTGCAACTCACCAGATACTGTCATAAGATATCTTGTTTGTCTTGGCCACTACACTTGACAATGAATTTTTAATATGTCCTTGTGCTAGAAAATATCTATTAACAATCGTGTGTATTCAGTTTTTTAAGGACGGCTGTATCTATTTTCTTTTACTAGATGAAATAAGCAATAAGAAAAATGCAAGCCACTGACTTTTGGCGCCATCGAGATAAAAGATGGCCGACGCTTCTTTTTTGTAATTATTGCATTTCGTGTGCGATTAATTAAAAATAACCTAGTTAATTTTGGTGGAATTTAGAACAGTTTTGTGTATTAATAACCCTGTTAATTTTGGTGGAATTAAGTACAGTTTTGTGTATTAATAACCCTGTTAATTTTGGTGGAATTTAGTACACAAGTGAAGTATTCATAAAGAAGTTATTGTATCTTGTATTTTCTCTTTTCCACCAAATCTCACTAAATGAACTTGAGTAAAGAGGCCACCGCTTTACTCAATTTGCTGTCATGACTTTCTAGGACGGTTTATGACCTATTTACACCGAATAAACATATCACACATGATTGGAATAATGAAAACGTTATGGTTTTCTTGTAGTTGTACATAATGTAGATTTTTCCTACTAAGTGATAGAGTTTCGCAGCAACTTATCTGGATTGTTACCACCGCCTTACCTATTCCTGCCGCCATAACGTCAATAGTTGCCGTTGACGTGTTTCGGTTTGAAGGGTTAGGTAGCCCATAAATTTACTTTTGCCCTAGGCTTAACATCCCGGCCTTAGGTTGGCAACGCACTATTACCACCTTTGGTGTCTCTACTCAGCCTTAGGTTGGCAACGCACCATTACCACCTTTGGTGTAGCTAGGCGGCGTGAATTTATTACCATCAGGAAATCCGTCTGCTTGTTTGCCTTCAATTATCACAAAAAAAAATGATTTAAAGTCACCTCAGGGTCTAAGGTAAAGCTGTGGTATCCTTACACAAAGTTCATTGAGTGAGGTTTTATAGCATCAAGAATGTACACGACTAGCAGCACGTCCCAGCTTCGCACGGGTGGATAAACTTGTATATTATTACGCATGTAAACTTTCCTATTGAATCATTCTATTAAAAAAGCTATATGAATTAGTGTAGTGTTGTGTAGATTTCACAAAGTGCTGGTGCCAAAATCAAGTGACAGTGTTTTAAGTTCAAGATACCACCGGAACTTAAGTTTAGAGACACTAAGTAAAAGTTGATGGACTTATACTTAGAGACTGTAACTTAGAAGATTAAGAGAAATTAGAATTACTCGTTAGCCTGTAGACTAGATTGTAATGTTGAAGAAGATGCTCAGTAGAACATCTTACGGAGAAAAAAAGAAAACCTGCCAAGTGCGAGTCGGACTCGCGCATGAAGGGTTCCGTACTATCAACTATAATAAAAAATCACGTTTGTTGTATGGGAGCCCCTTTAATATTTATTTTCTGTAATTTAATTATTTATTTTAAAAATAGGTAAGTATCTTTATACCCATATCCCAGAAAGGGTAGGCAGAAGCACAACCAGAGCACCCACGACTAGCCGACGACACTAAGTCCCACAATGTGATAGGTGGCAAGCCTATAACGAACCGGGAACACATCCAATCCCATACAACATTTTATTGAATGGAAAATTGGAAAAACCACATTTTATTTTTTATGGCCGACCCGGGAATCGAACCCGGTACCTAATGAAATCAAGTCCAGTACCTGGACCGCTTCACTACAGAGGCGACTTTATATTAAAGAAAAGGTAATACACAAGTATATATTCTGTAAAAATTTGAAGCGTCTACCTATTACAACTATAATATCATATTAAGCAAAAAATTTTAAACGTTTATTTTTATATAACAATTTATTTATTTAATATAACAAATTTATGCAAAATGTCTACAAAAAATAAACTGTTTTTTTTCAATAAGTACAGGAAATTAAATAATTATTCAGTTATAATATAAATAATAATTATTCAGTAACAATGTCAAGGTGGACTCTTGATCCCACCAAAAGTTTTTGGTGGTAACTGCAGTTCGATTTAAGCTTTTGCTTGAACTAGTACTCAGAAACAACAAATTAGAGGCCACTGTCCTTAATCTAAGAGGCAAACCGAAATACACGAGAGTCTCGTAAGTTTTGATGCAAGTTGCAATTAATTCAATAGTTTCCGTTGAATAAGTTTGTAGTTGGAGTAGCTTCACTGATTGCGATGTCATTGAAAGCTGAGGATTTGGAAATATTTCAGTTAGTATAGTTATCGGCATAGCTTACGTGGGTATCCTACTAAATTCATAATATTAATACGTGATGCCAAAACTTTGGACCCCTTTTTACGAAAATTGCGCGGACGCAGGAGCATAAAATTTGGTACACTTATAGTTTATGTGTAGGAGAAGTGCAGAACGTTATTATTTTTCAATAATAATGCTTATAAATTACATTAAATCAATAAATAAACATTACCCACCACCATGCATTTGATACACACAAACAAATATATTGATGATAAAAAGTTTGGAAACAAAGTACTTGGTCTTGAGAAATGAAGATGACATTCTTATCAACAACATATTAAAATTTATTATGGTCGAATTTTGACTAATGGGCGACCTTTAGTCTACTAAATTCATATTAAATTGATGAATTGGTGTTCGTTACCATGACAATTAAAACTGAACGGATTTAGATGAAATAAAATAATTGATAATTCACAATAACAGATAGAATACCATTTATCAAAAAGTGTATAATTTAGCACGCAGGCGAATTTGCAAAAAGAAGCTAGTTTTTGTAAGACGTTTGAAAGTAGGAATGTTACTAAGACTAAGAGACCTTTTGTTATTTCGTATCTCCCAAACCGCTTGACCGATTTAAATTACTAAGGTGTCGTTAGATTCTTTCCTATCGCCTTAGTTTTGTTCCTCTAAGCCAGGGTTAGCTCTTCTACTTTTACTTTTTCATTGTGCACAGCAATTGTTGTTGAACAGGTATATGTACTAGTTCATAATACTTTATAATTTGTGGGTATATGAATATATATAAAAAAAATGCAGGAAATACTGTTGTTCAAGCTTTGAAAGGAGAACTATATTTTAAGACCACAGATTATAACCAGGATAAAGGAAAGTTATTTACTTTAGACAAATTTCTTTGTGAATGTTTTTCCGGGCGTTTATCACAGATTCAAACTTTTGATCCCGTTTATTTTTCCAGCGGGAACTACCTCAGCCATCGTGATTCAACCACAACTAGATGCCAACGTTCATCTTAAATTTCTGTGACAGCATGACAGACAAGTTTTTGTATTGTTTATATTAGTAGATATCGCAATCAAACATTTGGATTACAAATGGTAATTGTACGAATCGAATCTGTGGGCGAGTTTCACGGTCTCAGTTGCAAGGTTTTTAGGGTTTCGTGGTCAAATGCCAAAAAAACGGGGCTTGTAAATCGCCTCTGTGGTCTAGCGGATCAGGTGTTAGACTTGAATTCATGAGGTCCCGGGTTCGATTCCCGAGTCGGGCAACAAATACAAAATTTTGCTCGGGATTGGATATGTGCCTGGTTGGCGATAGGCTTGCCACCTACCACATTGTGTGACTTAGTATATTTAGCTAGTCGTGGGTGCCTTGGTTGTGCCTCTAGTCATTAAGTCCCATAATGTGATAGGTGGCAAGCCTATCGCCAACCGGGCAAGTTTCCAATCCCGACCAACATTTTTTTTATTAGAAAATTGGAAGAATCCAATATTTTTTTTGTTGGCCGACCCGGGATTCGAACCCGAGACCTCATGCAGTCAAGTCCAACACCCGGACCGCTCGACCACAGAGGCGATTAAGTAACTGAAATTAAAAATATTTTTTTATTAAACCTATTTTAATATAATATTAAAGATAGGTCATTAATAAAAGTGGCCAAGTGCGAGTTACATTCGCCTTTAAAGGTTTCCGTATAGTTGTAAACTTAAATTACGTATATCTATTGAGAGTAGTGGTGTAATCGCCTTTGTGCCCCTCGCTGCACTCTGGTTGTTGGACTTGATTCTATATTCATAAGGTCCCAGGTTCGACCCCGCATCGGCCACAAAAGGGGAAGTCTTTTTCAAATTTTCTTTCAAAAACAACGTTGCCACCTATCATATTGTGGAACTTAGAGTCTTCGGTTAGTCGTGGGTGACATGGTTGTGTTTCTGTCTGCCTCTTCGGGGATACGGGCTTACAGACACATTGTATTGAGAGTAGCAAGCATATTATTATCATATATTTCACTCGATGACCTAAAATAGCACTGTAATTTTTCACCTCAAACATAACTTTGTTTTTCGTGGCATAATAAGTACGTATGGTATGTATAAAAAGGGTATAAAAATACATATTATGGAGAATACCGGGACAGACCTGTTAAAAACATCGTGAAATTTGGGAATCGATGCTCTCTGCCTATTCCATCAAGAACTTGGCTTGAAATTATGTATGTTATTGCGTTAATACAAAATGAATGTTGTGGTTTTTGAAAATGTGATTTATCACCAAAACTGCCGACTACATGTAAACAAAGTTTTTTATTGACTTTTTTGATTGTCTACAGCACACATAAGTATTTATTATACTTTTACTGTCTCGTTTAAGAAAATTTGAAGTTTGAAAGGGGAGCACATTTTTTTACTTTGGAAGTTTCTAGCTTTCAAACGATTGACTTTGAGCAAAAATTGTTTTAGAAAACTCAAATTCTCAAAGACCTTTCATGTATGGGTCTGATAAAAAAATTTGGCGATTATCTAGTAAAGCGTTTGTTGTAGTCTTAGGCTGGATTTCAACGTAAAAACGGGTTTAGCTAATTGTCACGAGTGAATCATGTAACTTTTATTGACAAAAAAAATTTAGGTTATTGTGAATATTTTATACATATCTTCACGCCAAGTCCCTTACATGGTATGTCAAAATTAATGTCAAAAAGTTACTATACCCTAATGATATTTTGCTGTTACGAAACACTTTACAGGCCTGTCCGACTCGCACTTGGCCACTTTTTTAATATTAGCTTTATCTAAATCTTGTTCTATTTATTTTTAGAATTACCAAAAGCAGCCTTGTGTAAAGTAGGTCGCTCAAATCCGATGCAATATTCGTTATCATAATAATATTCTATTCTACTACTATAGGTACTACATGGTTGAGAGCCAAAATGCAAAAAAACTACAAAATGCAACTAACTGATTCAATTATTTTTTAACTAGGAGAAAGAAAGTAGTAAGAAATACACGTCACCTGGCACCAAAGGTGGTAATGGTGAGTTCCCAACTGTATCTGAATGGTGAATCTCCTTATTGAAGTAGATTCACCAGCTACTGTAACCTCCAAAACCGTATATGATAGTGTCAAGCACTGACAATATGGTGGCAGGAACAAGTACCGGATGGATTATATAATTCTATCACAATGTGGGGACTTAGTGTCTTCGGCTAGTCGTGGGTGCTCTGGTTGGGATTCTGCCTAAATCTTCGAGGATATGGACGTGAACGTACTCGTACCATTAAAATAGTTATAGTTTTTTAACCTTCTCTCCGAAAACAGGGTAAATGAAAACGTAATGAATGCAGAGAAAGCTAGACAGTTATGCATTTAGCACTTTATATTGTCTGTCTACCCCGAAAGGAACTAGACGTGAATATATGATTTCCCTCGTATTGGTCCAGGTCCTCTGTGTAGAATAGACCATCTGCCGTCCTGACTGGCACATTGTAAGAGGCAATAAAAAGCGAATCGGTCCACTACCACCAAGATCACTGACGGTAGAGTGCTGTGCGGCAACTTACCCAAGTTCCACCGCTTCATCTATTCCTATCGCTTAGAGGCTATGTCGTATTTCGGTCCAGAGCTTATGATAGCCGGTAGGCTACCACATAACCCTTACATCCCAGTATACAAGCCAGGGCTCCTAAAACATCTATGCTCTTTGCGACAATTGTCTCCTACGATCAGGAATGTCATGTACTTTTTCGCTATCTATTATATATCTATCGCTATCTAATAACAAAGAAAATAATCCACATTATTAAATTACTGAGAGCAGCCATTTTGTAATTTTTTGACGCCAAACATCACACTGTATATCAATACGCATCTCGTGTAAAAGTTGCCGTTCCCTCCGAGGACGGTCCAGTCCGCGCAGCCCCTAAAGTAATTTAACTTAGGGGTTGTCAGTTAAAGCGGTTGCCGAATAAACTGTACTCATTTATTCTTATGTGTGTTTTGTATTCGTATTTTTGGTCCCCAACGGATAACGAGTGTGTTCAAAGTTTGACGTGTATAAGTTTGACGTGTATAAGTTTGACATGTATACGTTTGACGTGTATATGTTTGACGAGAACCATCTTGATCGTGTCAGCTATAAAACAAAAAACTCTGCATCGAAATCTCCCTATTCAAAAGTTATGATGCTACAGACATACAGATACACATGTGTCAAACTTACAACACCCCTGTGTCAAAAAATCACAAAAACAATTAATACTCTCCTCCTTTTTTGAAGTCGGTCAAAAGGAAAAAAAAGGAAATTGATTACTCCCTTCTTTACCTACAAGGGGCTTCGCGTGAAGATATGTATATGGGAATTTATATTATTATTAAATTTAAAAACACATCTATCATCTTACACTTAGTCTTTACATTAATTATTATTAATACCGAGCTATTAATACTGTTTTATTTAAAACTAACAAGCTTTCAAATTGTTATTTCACTAATTTTTGACAAAACTTGTATTAATCCATTTGGTGTATTTAAAAATGTCAACTCATTTTTTAGCTTTAATAAATACTAGCTGTCAGCGTAGAAGAGATTTTACATGTATAAATTTTCATACCCAGTCATAGAGGGTAATTTTGGAAAAAAAAGTATCCTGTGTTTAATTCGGGTCTTTACTATATCCATACTTAATTTTATCAATCATCACAATAGGTTCCACGGTTTAGCCGTAAAAAGATCAACAAACGGACAGTCAGACTTTCGCATTTATAATATTAGTAACGATTTTATTACATTACACTATTATTTTATTATTTTTCGACAAAAAACATATTTTGTTAATAAAATAACTGAGCCGATAGTCGTTGTCCTGTCCTAACCAAAGAGAATATATTCACTATGTTCTTAACTATGTTTTTTTTATCAGAAGTAAAAAGAAATAATGGGGAATACTGACCCATCTTTTCACTACGATCATGATGACCAAGAGAAATTGGAATTTATTTTTACATAGGTAATGACGTTGTTTGCTTTTAAGCAGGCGTCTATAGTCGCCTGGTAAACATACGCATAACATACATATTACTGATGCATTGTTACTGACCTGGATCTTAAGCAATATAACTTAAGAACGGCTAAAGCAACTATGCTGAAAATTGACTGGGAGGTAGCTTAGATCCAGGCAGTGATGGATTTACGCCTAGGCCCGCGAGGCCCGGGCCTAGGGCGGCATAATTCAAAGAGCGGCAAAATTTTTGAAATGCTAAAATTTTAGAGATGAAAAAAAATAAAGACAAACAATTTCAAAAATCGATTATAATTATTTTTTATAAAAAAAAATCTATAAAATATATTATAATTCAATTTATTAATTCACTTCTCAATCTGTATGGGTAAAATGTTAATTTTTTAATAGATCAATCATAGAGTCTTTATTTTTATCGAGTAATGTTCTTTACTTTCTGTTCCTTTAATGAGATTAATCTCACATATATGGAGCGTTTTGAAATTCCTAAATCTGAATAACTTTTCAATTTGTTTTTAGTGTGAAATAAAAATACTGCATATAGATTTGCATGTATTGAATATCATTTTGATATTCATTCATAAGTGTCCGAACATTTTCTGTTTGTAAAATAATTTTTCATAGAAAAATAAATCCCGTCTTCTACCTTTTTGAATCATCAGAATAATTTGTAAAAAAATGAAATTTTAATCTAAAATTAATTAATGGCTATAATTAATTATTTCATGAAAACCAGGAAACAAAGTAACTATTATAGGTGGAATGAATTTGGCCGGAAGAGCTAGTTGTACATACGCGACAGCAATGGTACACCGTACATTTTTACAATAAATTATGCATTTTTTTGAGGTAATCCATACAAGTATGAAAACAACAAAATTGTAGGGAAGAATAACTTACTATGTAAGCCACCTATACCTATAGGTTAACTGGTAGAGATCGCTATATTGGGCGAATAAGACCACCTTTTTCATATTGCCTCTAAGGTTTAACGGTCCGTCATCGGATTTGACTTCTTGAGGTAACGGATTCCATCCCCGGGTCGGGTACAAAACAAAATTAGGAAATGTATATTTTCAATTTTCTAATATAAAGAACTTTGCTTAGGATTGGATATGTGCAAGGCTGGCTATAGGCTTGCCACCTACCACGTTGTGGGACTTAGTGTATTTCAAACAAAAAACCGCATCGAAAACGGTCCATCCGTTTAAAAGTGATGTTGCCACAGACAGACAAACACCTCCAACTTCTTCGTAGGGTCGTTTTTTTACCATTAGAATAGCCATATTATGTTTGTTCGCTGTCTGGCCATAAAAGTTAAGAGTAGGTGTTAATATACAACGCATTCTTTTGAAAACAATTGTCTATTGGAAGGTCATTAGAGGCGACCCTTGTAATACAAAATGTTCTATTATCTAGGACAAAATCCTTGAAAATTCAATTCGGCGGCCATATTGGAACAAACTTTTAATCACCGGAAGTGTGTCACTGATACATTACACGGCGTTTGAGCTTAAATTAATAACTTTCTTGTATTCCACTCCTTGTGAATTTAACTTATTAAACTATTGACTCCACGAGGTTATATAGGCTATTTTATTTAAATAGCATATATAAGTATAACAGGGAACGAAAGTTTGTATGAAAATCTATTCTTCGTTGACGAAGTCGCGGGAAAACAACTAGTAAATTATAATTTAGAGACGAACATAGGTAACTTTTTATTCTGATATCTCAAAGGTTTCCCGAGAGAGAACTGAATAATTTAATAAAGGCAGAATTTCGAAAGAGAGACATTTAATATTAAAATTTATTTCATTTTAAATATTGTTCCTGTAACTGGCCATTTGTTTTTTAGAGCTCGAGTGCCAAAGTGGCCAGACTGTCATGGAACTTTCAAATTATAAACAAAAACGGGTACTATTTAATCTTACAATTGTAAATCCATCCTTTAAAGCTAAACTATTTTATTGAATAACTACCTGTTTACTTATACTAAATCAATTTTTATACATATTATAGTTGTTTTTATTTCTAATACCTATCTTTCTCTTTATACGATCAAAGTCGCTTCCGTTCAAATTTAACCTAACGCCTTTGTTCTAGATCTCTCAATTAGCTTACTGGCACTTCGCCGGCCGCTGCCGTGGCACGCTCGCTTCCCTCGCTCTTCTCGTGCGTTGTCTCTTATGTTCTAACCTAACCTAATCAAACCAAACCATACCTAAACCTATTGGTAATTTAGTATTAAACGAATTTATGATCTTTTTCTAGAAATTATTTTGAAGATAAATGATGTTACTCGTATGGCTTGTGATAATACTGCTTACAATTATGCTAGCAAATGATATTGAAATTGACTTTATGGAAAACAAAGTTTCTAGCACGTGACTAACATAGTAAACAATGAGTATGACATATGATATTATGAGAAACAATATTGTCTGTTGACCATTATAGCAGACGATAACCGGGTTAATGAGTGAGTAATTTTGTTTTAGAATGCTTATATCTGTGGTTTTAACAAGATTTTCGTTTTAAAAATAGCTAACTTTGATTAATTTTAAACATTTTCTAACACAACATATTTAGTTAGGTACATAATTATTTAATTTGATATATATTCAGACATTTATTTGATATGCAGGTTGGTCATTAGGAGAAAAATTTTGTTTGCTTAAATTTTAAAAAGAGGCGCAATTAAAAATTCCCCAAAAACATTTTCCAAATGTTAACTTATGTGTATGTGTCTTTTTCATATAATTCCTTAAGGGCTTTGCCGATTAGGTTGAAATTTTGTATGAATATTTCAATTTTCAATAGGTTCCTGGATGTTTTAATACTGCAATTATTCGCCTCGTCGATATGTCACAAGATTAAGACAGTACGACGTTTAACGAGTTAGCTAGTATTTATTTTAGTCAGTATCGGTTTACACCTTAATTAACCATTAACCCGTGTATATCCCACGCTAGTACTTGCTGTTGTCGTATTCCGTAGGCACTGGAGGTTAGGGTAGCCAGCCTTGCATGCATATGATCTAAGATACAAGTGATAAGATAGTGACGCACCAGTATTATTATGTTGTGTTTAGTTTTTCACGTTCTTGTTAGCCACCTTGAAATATAAAAAAATGCTGTTAATGAATCCAAAACGGTCTTTCTCTAATTTCTAATCGTTTTTAATGAATTCTCCACCTGCATAAAATTTGTGGGTAACGTTAAAAACTATATCTTGTAAAATTACTAGTTGTACTAATGCTTCTTGCATTGGTTTAAATTTTAATTGCCATTTTAATTGCCACAGTAGTCAAGGCCGAGACCTTTTGTAATAGCAATAAATGCGAATCGGAAGGGGGGCACAGGCTTTTCTTCATTACAATATTTAAATATGTTAAAAAATACACATATATTAATTGCAACAAAAATTCAAACTTTTTTTGTGCAAAAAAACAACAATATGCCTTTGGAGGGCTATAAGATAATATATACTTTATAATATACTAGCAGCAAGTCCCAGCTTCATATATTTTCCTCTTGAATAACTAACGCTATCTATTAAAAAACCATCACCAAAATCCATTGCATAGTTTTAAAGAACTAATCAAACGTAAGAACAGAAAGCGACTTTGTTTTTTACTAGTATGTAGTGATAGGAATGGCAAGGAAATCCGACCACTTTACAATTCAATCTTGTAAAAACTTACATGTAGTATTTATTACATATAAGTTGTAGCGGCCTGCCTCAGCTTCACACGGTCATGAAATATACATATAAACCTTTCTCTTCAACCACTTTATTTATTTAATAAAACCGTATCAAAATCCGTTGCGTAGTTTTAAAGATTTAAGCATACAACGGGACAGAAGAAGCGACTATGTTTAATACTTGTAGTGAAAGAGGGTGGTGTCAAGAGTCTCCGAAACCGGCGTGTTGATGAAAAGGGTACCTAATGAATGTGAAGGAAGCTAGACAGGTTTGTCAGGATCGTGGGGTCTGGCACTCGATACTCTCTGCCTACCCCGTAATGGACTTGGCGTGAAGATATGTAGTGATTAAGCATACAAAGGGACATAGGGACAGAAGAAGCGACTTTGTTTTACGTAGTGATGTGTAGAACAAACCTCGGACACACAGTAACAGTGTATTGCTTTTGTTCTTACATTTCAAGAACAAGAGACGGAACAATTGTTCCATTTGATGGGCTTTTATAGTTGAATAGACAGCGCATTGTTCGGGAAATTTTTGAATCGAAATTCAATCAGACAATAAGCAATAAGTCTTACAGCGTGTTAGTTGTAAAACTATTTTAAAATAAGATAAATTTAACAGAAAATCGCTTCTGTGGTCTGGTGATCCGTGACATTGACTACATGAGATCTTTGGTTCGATTCCCGGATCAGGCGACTGAAAAAGTACTTTCCAATTTACATAATATATAAAAATGAATTCCTATATCATATCGCCTCTGTCGTCTAGCAGTCCGGCGTCGGATTTGACTTCTTGAGGTTCGACTCCCGGGTCGGGCAACAAAAATAATAGAATATGTATAAATATTTTTTTTATTAACAAATAAAGTTGTCCGGGATTGGATATGTGCCCGGTTGATGATAGGCTTGCTACCTATCACATAGTAGGACTTATTGCCTCGTGTCGTGGGTGCCCTGGTTGACTTCTGCCTACCTCTTCAGGGATATAGGCGTGAAGCTGTTAGTAGCTGTAGTTATCCCAAGCGATACGAAGTTCGCCAGGTCGGCTAGTTTTTTTAATAAAAACAACGTCACCTGGGTTTGGATACATGCTCGGTTTGAGATAGGTTTGCCACATACCGTTCGGCTAGTGGTGGGTGTCCTAGTAATATGATAATATTAATATTTCTTAATGCCAGTATTATCCAATGGTTAGGTAGAGGCTACCTATTTGGTAATACTGACGTGAAGAAGCTCTTTGAAATTAAAAAGGATAAGTGACAGTAGTTACATTTTTATTAGCTGTTGCCCAAAAACCACTTTTCTGACAATAAACAAATTTGAAATAAACCACATCTGAAAAACAAAAACATAATGACGATTTGATTTATACTTTTTCAAGTCGGTTACATAGTTTTTTTTAGAAATAGTAAATGTGCGGAAGAATTGCGTAGGCATTTCAATTAGTTACAGTCAAACTATCATAAAAACTATCTCAGCTTAAAAGGTCTATTAGTAATCTAATCATGCAGACCATTGAACTGATTAATATATCACATAGATCCCGGCTGCAGAAGGCCAATGGGATATATTTTTATACCTTTGCCTTTCAGACGGGAAAATGGTTCATGTTTTGCTTTTTCGAAACACCAGCCAACACGGCGAACATGACTTTTTATTTTTATTATTTGGATGGGATTGGATGTTATGATTATAGTTATCACTCAAATAATGTTCGTCCTCAGGATGTGACGACCCCATCGTCTGCATTAGTAATGACTAATTACATGTAATAACATAAGTTACTGGACAGCATAGCTAGGTTTTTTTAATAATATTTGAAGGCAAACAAGCAAACGGATTTTCTGATGGTAGCAAATTCACGCCGCCTAGAGACACCAAAGGTGATAACGGTGCGTAGCCAAGCTGAGACGGGTGTTCGGCGTCGAGCTATGTAAGTTTACCGGTTACCTTATCCTCCGAACCGGAACACGTCAATGATAAGCACTGAGGTTATTGTGGCAGGAATAGGTTAGGCGGTGGTAACAATCCGGACGAGTTGCTGCGGAACTCTACCACCTAGTCAGTTATCACGGTGCTAGTGACGTTAAGTCTATGCTTACCTTTAACGGCTGTCTGGATTTAAGAAAAATGGCCTATTATGCAACGGAGCCCGGACTATCACGGGGTAA
>NJDD01002758.1:152320-167249 GCA_002245505.1 Calephelis nemesis
ATATATAACACTTTGTGTGGAAAAAAAATATAAAGTACTGTTTCTTATATTTCGGCTGCAATTTTACCAGTTTTTTTTTGGAATAATTCTGCTATTCTCGAGTTTTTCTATAAACAATACATTTGGCTATTCATTTTTTATTACCTAAATTACTTTGTACGTTTACTAGAGATTTGTACTCATAAATATAAATACACTCAGTCTCAGCTTCAATCAGGAGGACAAACTTTTAAACCCTCTATCTATTAAAAAAATCACATGAAAATCCGTTGCTAATTTCAAGTACTTAGGTACAAACAGCGGAAAGTGACTTTGTTTTATACTATGTAGTTATATAATACTGTTATCGGTATATTACAAATGTTTACGGGAAATATTACAGCTTTTATTGCTCTGCTAGATTGTGTAGATACACATGTTTATAGCTTTTTTTTGTTATCAGACGTTGAAGAAGAAGGTGGTTCTCCTAAACTTCCGTTACCCATTCTCTAGAGTCGGCAGCTTTTTGTTAAAAAAAATGTTATTTTATATTGTGTAAGGGGTGGCACGGAGACTAAGAAAACTTTTCTGGTGAGTTTTCGACTGTGGACTTAAACGAGTACATCGGGACCATGTTCTCATCCAAAATTGCGCGCCAAAATTCAAATTAGCCGAAAACAAAGAGAACGGGATTTTTAAAAGTTTATGTATTCGTCTGAGGATACAGGGTCACTAGAGGCTATAGATACCATCTAGTCTAGTGCGCCGTTATGACCACCACTATAGACCACGTATGTAAGTCTATAGGCAAACTTTCAACACGGTATATGACATTAGTGAATAACGCTATGTCGGCAGTAATAGGTAGAGCGGAAGTTCCAGTCTGGGACAGCTGTTGAAAAGCACTCTGTTATCTAGCGATGCTATCCAGTAACCTAAGTATTTGGATGACTAATGCAGAAGATGGGGTTTTCACATCCTGAGGACGAACATTATACATACATACATACCTATCTTCACGCCAAGTCCCTTACGGGGTTGGCAGAGGGTATCGTGTGCTATATCTCACGATCCTGATAAACCTGTCTGGCTTCCTTTTTTTTAATTTTTTTTTTATGATATTGGAAGGCAAACAAGCAGACGGATTTCCTGATGGTAAGAAATTTTCACCGCCTAGAGACACCAAAGGTGGTAATGGTGCGTTGCCAACCTGAGGCCGGGATGTTAGACGTCGAGCAAGAGTAATTTTACCGGCTACCTTAACCTCCAAACCGGCACACATCATGACGTTGTGGAGGCAGGAATAGGTAAGGCGGTGGTAGCAATCCGGGTGAGTCGCTGCGAAACTCTACCACCTAGTCAGATGTCACAGTGTTAGTGATAGTAAGCCTATGCTCGCCTTTTACGAGCTGCCTGGCAGGAAGGCAGATGGTCTATTCTGCAAAGGAGCCCGGACCAACACATACATTACCCTTTTCATACAAACACGCTGGTTTAGGAGACTCTTGACACCACCCTCGGACAATATCCGAATGATCTGATCGTGGAATGTCAACCTTGGTCTCCCCGGGGACATCCATCCACATTCGCATTGTATATCTGTTTTGTCAATCTTTCGTATGTCATTCTTAACAAACATTAATATAATAATAGATATATAGAGTGATAATTATTTTAGTCATGATATCCAATCGCATTCAAACTTCACTACATCGTATAAAACAAAGTTGTTTCCTCTTTCCCTATGTCCCTTTGTATGTTTAAATCTTTAAAACTGTGCAACGGATTTTGAAGCGTTTTTTTTTAAGTAGATAAAGTGATTGAAAGGTAATATGGTAGGTAAGTAATAAACATATGTATTATTTCATAATCGTGTGAAGCCGGGGCGGACCGCTAGTAACACATACAATTAATTTCAACGTTCATTAAAATTAATAGATACTTAAATAAACTTTGTAAGTCTTGCTTACAAAGTTAAGTTATAAAAATTGTAATTATTACAACCTGGCTCTTACAGATCTACCTTGAAATTTGAAAATTACCAACATAATTATTATTGAATTTTTAAAATAAATTGGTGATTGGTATTAAAGATCAAAGAATAGGTTGATCATCACCCAAGCTTCCAGCGTTTTGGTTTGCAAAAATGGATCTTTTGTAAAAAAGAAAAAGGTATCTTCACGCAAATATCCCCGAACTGGTAGGCAGAGGCACAACCTGGGCATCCACGATTTTAAGAAAACTCTAAGTCATACAATGTGATACTGGCGACGTTTTATTTATTAGGAAATACACATTTCCTCATTTTTTGTTGCCCGACCCGAGTTCCAAATCCTGGGTCTCAAGAAGTCAAGTCCAACGCCGATATGTCTAAGGTAAAAATGATACAAGCGCTTCAATGCCATTGTAATCTTTAAAAATCCTAAGCGGTTATTTAAAAAAAACGTATTATTTGAATTAAATGATTTCTCGTTCGATCTCTTATCTTGGATAGGTTTGTAATATTGGCCCTAAAGTAAAGAAAACTTCAAACAAAAAAGCCGTTCTGGATAACCTAAGAAGGTTTTGATAGTTATTTTTACAGAGGTACGTTTTAAGCTGGCAAGGTCATATCAAGATTACATTCTTCTATAAAACCTGGCCTATTTGGAAAACTATTGTGATATAACAAAGCGAAAAAAGTTGTCCGTTTGTTATCCGAGCTCCTCCGGCAACTGTAGTGAAACGGAATACGTTAGCCTGTAAATATTACATGGCAAGCAAGCAGTAAATGGCACTATTGAAAAATGACGCAATGAAAGTGCAGGACTTTTATCACACACATACACAACAGAATTTAGTGTATGTAGTATATGTCACGGGAAATGTATGGAGTCAGAAATTAAAATTACTAAAGCGTAAAACTGCCAAAAACCGTATTCAAATGCGGTAATCATGTAACTACACCACCCTCATCCTACTAATATTGGAAATTAGAAAGTTTGTAAGTTTATTACTTTGTTACTCCTTTGTTACATTTACAATTTCTTAAAGGAAAAGTAACACACACCTCCGCGGATATTTGGTATAGTTTAACTAATTACGTAAAAGTAGAACCAATTGCAGTATTTATAACAAAAGTTATTGAAGTTATACTTCTTTTGGCGCGTTAGGAAAAAATGATGAGGGTAAATTTTTACGATGCGCGCGCACACCGCGGTCACGAAAAACCGACATGATGAAGTTAGCTATAGATAACATTTTAGTTTTTCAAAAAAAGGTACCAACAAAGTAAAAGTAAGGACATCTACGTATGTTTGCGTGAGAACTGACAACTGTATTCACAATATTTCTTTATTTCTATGGTTAGTGTCATTTTGTAAAAAAATAAGGCAAATGTAAAATAAGGCAAAAGATACAATTTTTAAAAAGATTTTTATCTTATTACGCCGAAGAAGTATAAATTTTAACGTGTGTACATAAGTACACACACAATTTTTTTTATTATTATTATTAACTTACGAAATATTCACAGCGGGAACAGGAAACTAATATACGACATTAATCAATATTAATTAGCTACTGCAAATAGATCCGACCTTTAATTGGTAGGTAGTGTCCATTGCGTTTTTATTGCTACTACGTATATACTACTACGTAATATGTTTAAACTTACTACGTCACTTAGATAACCTACGTCAGTTTTTGTGAGCAAAATGAAAATAAGGAAAACAATATTTTAGGATACGCAAACACAGATTTTGAGCGGATCGTAATTATTTTATATCATAGTTAAAAATGGAATCTATCTTTTAAGAAACTTGGGGATTTGAGTATCTTTTGTGTCTCCATACCATATAACGCTAACTTCGTAAACAGTAAGCGGGGTAAATTCATGAAATACTTTACTTACGGTGTTACCAACTAGTTGGATGTTGAATCAACAATTGTCGCGTTAGTTGTTTCCGTAAACGATCTCATATTTCTTTTCATTTGACGTTCAGTAGTTGGTATTTTGTAAATACCCGTTGTTCAGTTCTTCAGTTACATAGCCATGATAATATTATGAAAAGTGAAACCGGTTGATTTAAGGCCACTTGCACATTCCCGGGTTACATTTAATATTGAGTTAAACTGTCTAATGTAAGGTGATTGAACCCTAGTGAGACGCTAACTCAGTGTTAAATACGTAACTCAGGAACGTGCAAGTGGTCCTTATACTATTAGAAAGATTTACTTTTAAAACAGTGAAATGTTTTTAAATTTAAGGAAAAGTTGCTCGTAATTTAGCTAATTTGCCAACAACTTAAGGCCGCTTGCACGTTATAGGGTTAAATATTTAACTTCGAGTTAATGTCTAACATAAAGTTAAATCTGTATTTGACAGTTTCACCCACTATCATATCTAACCCAGGAGTGCACAAGCGGCCCTTAGAATAAAATATCTTTAAATTTTAACCTAAGTCTTTTAACTTATTATCCAAGTCACTCTTGGGCTAGTTGTATTGTCTAATAAGCAATAATGTTGGGAAGCGGAAGCACTGACACTACCTAAACTGATATTAACCCGCAAAAACACTGTTAATTTCCACCCTAAATTAATAATCTCCAATGCGTTACTGTAAGGGTTAGTACAGACTAAATACAACTTTTTCCGTTTTTATAGAAAAGAAACCGTTCCCGGTGTTGTTCCGGGCTCCTTTGCAGAATAGACCATCAAGGCGAGTACAGGCTTACCGTCACTAAACACCGTGACATCTGACTAGGTGGTAGTTTCGCAGCGGATTATTACCACCGCCTTACCTATTTCAGCCGCTATAACGTAAGTGCTTGTCGTTACCGTGTTCCGTTCTGGAGGATAAGTTAAACTCACTTTTGCTTGTGGACTAACATCCTGGCCTCAGGTGGCAACGCAACACCACCAACTTAGGTTTTTAGGAGGCGTGTATATCTCACTATCAGGAAATCCGTCTGCTTGTTTGCCTTCCAATATCTTAAAAACAAAGGCATTGTTTCTTTTGTTTCTGTCATCTTTTGTTGATAAGAAATACGTCAGTTTTGTGTCTATCGTGAAGCTGTACTACAACTGGATGGTGCACTTTACCAAAGAACTGAAGACATTCTAAATACTGTTGACTCATTCTAATGTACTGAAGTCTTCTCTTCCTCTTAGGTTTTTTTTATCAAAATATAGCAAATAATTCCAAAATGTCATACATATGTTTTATCAACAACCTGGTAGTAGTTTTTAAGTTAAAGTTAATAATGCACAAATGTTCGTTTATGTTGACGACCTCATCAACGAGTTGTTCCCATATTAATGATATGAAATGAAATTTATTTAATTTTATGAAATTTATGAAATTTATTTATTTATTTCCTGAGTACTTTGTTAGAAGCTTTTGCAAGCTATATTGGTTATACCAATAAATTCTACCATATTATCGTGTGCAAATATTTTCAAAAATATATACAAATTGATTGTAGTATAGATTTCTAACATATCAAATTTTAATATGTGAACAAAATTTTAAATTGTGATAAGTTTTTACCCTAACTTCCATAAGCTATCACCGCTTTCAAACCTAGACAGTCAGGAGAAAAAACCGCAAAACATAATCCTCGGCAACCAGACTTAATCCTAACTACCTTAAACTGCCGCCGTTTTCAAACCTAGCCAGTTAGGAGAATAAAAAATGTGTGCGTGTACTAGCGTACACTCGTAATAAGTGAAGAAGTGAACCTTCTTTATGTCGTTATTTTTCAAAAAATAATTTACTATATGCAACTTTACAGAAATTGGTTAAATAAAGTTTATTGCCAATCCCTACACCGCTGGAGAAAGTATACTTCGAATCACGCGTGGTAGGGATAAGAACAAAGATGGCGCGTAACGGAAATATGTGACGCGTGACGAAAAAATATTACACTAATTTTTTTTTCAACCCCGATAAAGAAGTTTCACTTCAAAAAATAAAACAAACTCCTCGGCAACCAAGAAAATATAATTTGGTTAATATTAGAAAAAAAATATCAATAAAACTTTTCTGCAAAAAAAATGATTTACAAAATAATTTAAAATATAATTAAATGATTAATAACAAGTCAATAAGCCTTTTCAAACCTCTTTAAAGATAAAATGAATATAGGATCACCTCGAAATCATGACCTATCTATCTAAAAACAAACCATCAAAACCGTTTGGCTACAGGCCGTATAAGTAACAAACATACAAAAAACATAGATTCGAATTAAGAACCTTCTTTTTGACGTCGGTTGAACAGTCATGAACAGTCATGTATACATCTTAGTGGGCGGTTTCTATTAGAACGGCAATAATTCAGAGTAACATGTAACGCCACCGCGGGTATAGAGAATGCAATGATTCAGCCTAAACCAATATAAGGGGCAAACAGACGAGGACTTAAGGTCTTTGATTGGTAGTGTACATTGCGCTTTATTAGATTGAGGTCAGTACCACCAGATGTTAATGTACTAATAAACAGACGTACATACATACATCTTCACGCCAGGTTTCTTACAGGTTAGACAAAGAGTATTGAGTATCAAGTGTCACGATATCTAGGTACATATAACTAGTTTCCTCCACGTTTTTTATCCTTTTCATACAATACATTTCGGAGACTACTCGTACTCGCTGATAATTAAAAAAAGTTAAGTACGCCTCAGTAATTTAGCGGTTCAGTTGTTGGACTTGACTGCATGAGGTCCCGGGTTCGAATCCTGGGTCGGGCAGCAAAAAGAAAATTGGGTTTTCCAATTTCCAATAAAAAAATGTTGCTGAGGATTGGATATGTGCCCGGTTGGCGATAGGCTTGCCACCTATCACATTGTGGGACTAAGTGTCTTCGGCTAGTCGTGGGTGCTCTGGTTGTGTCTCTGCCCACCCCTTCGGGGATATGGGCGCCAAGATACTGTAAGTACGTAAAGTTTCATCAATATTTGTCATTCTCAAAATAATCAAAAATAAAGGTTAAAATAAAAAGTAAATTATGTTAATATGTACAATAAAAATTCAGGATTGACATAGAAAATTTAATCTCGAAAAATTTTGGGAAAGAAAGCTTTCGAAATCTTAAATTTTAAAGAAACCTTTGTTAATATCTTACTTATATATGTAAAAGGATAGTAACATTAAAAAGTCAATAAGCCACGACATAACCTACATGTAAAAAGCTAAGAACCAACTCGATATCTTCAGCTTTCAAACTAAAAAATCCGCATCGACATCGGTCCACCCGTTAAAATATACCACAGACATACAGGCACACACACAAAGACTCGTCAAAATTATAACTTCCGTATTTTCCGTCTAGGTTTAAAGAACGGTAGGATTTCTCCGTCTTAGGTACCTATTCTTGCCGCAAATGTGACAGTTCATGTTCCGGTCACGTTGTGGTAGAGTACCTACCCGGTAGATTTGTACAACATGGCTAACATCCTTGCCACAGGACAGCGACACTCCTATAACATCTATGGTGGATATAGGCCTCGATTGTCCCTTACTGCTAGAAGAACCGTATGCTTGTTCGTTGCCTTATAACTTAGAAAAATGTTATAATTTCAATTTGTTACTGGTCAGTCACAAAATGACATGGTGATAAAGAACGGTACGTTCCAAAATTAAAATCTTTGAAACTGGTGTTAGAGAAAGAAACAAGTTCAGTTTTGGCGCTATCGAGAGAAATATTGAATTTCGTGTTTATATTGAGTGAAATTAGTCAATTTTGGTGTCATTTTGTACAATTTTGTTCAGTAAAAGTGCACAAATGAAATAATCATGAAGAAATTAGTGTGTCGTGCATTTCTTTGCTGCCACCAAATCTCACTAGATGAGCTGGAGAGTAACTAAGTCACCACTTTACTCAAGACCCTTACACGAGTTTGTATATAGTCACTTATGACTGTCAATAAGACTTAAGTAATACGGAAGACATGGCAGTATGGCTTTAAAGTAGCCTCAGCCGGCCACAGAAAGGGGGCAAATTAACTAATAATAAAATAAAAAAAGGACGTTCCAAAATTAAAATCTTTGACTGAAACTGGGGTTTGAGAAACAAGTTTTTATACATTTAAATTATAATTTAAGCTTTTATGAATTTGTAAAGTTTGATTAAATTACGAGAGTCCTTGACATTTTAAAGTATTGTTATTGCTGTTTACCAATCTCCAAATTAACGGATAAAATTGTAAAAGCCAAGAAAATTATCGACAAATTCAAAAGTCCCTAGAACGTTTTTATATAATCCAAAATGGTCTCGAAATTTCGAAAATGTGAACAGCTGTGAAAATTAATCCGAAACGTTTTAGAATGTTATGTTTTTCTGATATTATTAAGGTTGTCTCGTGCATTTGGAGAATAGTGCGCTTTATTCGCTTTCCTATTACATAAAAAATCTTTGAAGTTTAATAGTTGCTATCCTGCTGTTTTATTGGAAAAGTCGGGTTAATTCAAACTTGAGCGATAAATCTCAACATATTAAATAAAAGCTTAGACAACAATAAAATATCCTTAAGTTACAACAAATATTTACGCATCAAAGACTTTGGGTATAAATTCAATTACCTATCATGCTGTTTGCGTAAACAAAGCATAAATTTGATACAGTCGTTTCATCTGTTTTTTTATCAAAGTGAAGACTTCTTTAGCGGCGTTGCGCACTTTTTTTGGAATGAGTAAAAACTTTTAAACTCGCGTCAGGACACGTGACTTGATCGAAAATTCGTAAGACGGATGGAGAGTAAACAGCTGGTGCGGCGTAGGAGAGGAAGTACCCCCTTCTCTTTCTACGGCGCGGCGGCGCCTGCCGTTTCGTTTAGACGGCGCAGGGCGTTTGCACTAATGTTCGTGTTGAAATGTTTGTGTACGAGTTAGTTAACGATAGTTTTTTGAAGTGAAAACTTCTTTAGCGGCGTTGCGCATTTTTTTTGGAATGGGTAAAAACTTCTAAACCTGCGTCAAGACACGTGACCTTAAATTTCGTAAGACGAAAACTCGTAAGACTGCACAGGGCGCTTGCGCGAATGTTCGTGTTGTCATGTTTGTGTACGATAGCGCAATAAATGAATATTGCATTCCACCACATAAATGATAGTACTTCCATACTGATAATTAAAACAACTCGTGAAATATTGTTCCCTAACCATTCCAAAATACCAAAAATGCACAACATTCATATTCAAGTTTTCACTTCTATCGGCACTCCCGGAGTGCAACCCGTAGTTTTTTCCTTTTTTATTGTTTATTTTTTGTTTATGGTTACGATATCAACACTGATGTAAATCATAATAACATAACATCTCACATGATGCTGATAAAGTTAATGTGGGACCACCTCGGCATCATTGGCTATTTCGAAAAAAGAATTATCAAATCATTATTTTCATTAGGAAATTGGAAAACCTTTTTTTTTTGTTGTCCGACCCAGAAATCGAACCCGGGACCTCAAGAAGTCCAACACTTAGACCGCTAGACCACACAAGCGATAATGTACTAATACAGCAAACAAAAATTAGTTAGCTAATATACTCCAAACGAACTTGGGACCAACGGCATAATTGATTGTACAAAGAACTCGAATAATGTCGCAACTCCAAGCAATATACATCAATTTAGTTAATTACATACACCAAGTATCTACTAAAATAGAATACCACATCGTTGGCGTAATACGTTCATAACAAAGGTCAAGTTTTTATTACTTTTAGGAAGTAATACTTACCTTTATTTATCCCCGTTGGTTGACGGGTTAGAACTAGAGGATTCGATCCCGGTCCATTTTTCTAACCTCGGGATTTCGGAACTATCTACAGCTAATCCCGGGATTATATTGGTGAATTGTACTTTCTAGAAAGTGTAAGAAAAAAATAGTTAAAAATTTCAAAATCTACTTAATTTTAAATCTTTAATTTTGTCCATAAAAAACAAAGCAAAATTATACTTATTTTTATAAACTGACTGGACTGACACTTATTACAGAATTGCCTAGTTTCTTTATTTTTTTTACAATAAACTCAAAAAAAATCAACTTCTTAAAACTTGTTCAGAAATACTATAAAACCCTCTGTGGTCTAGGGGTCCAGTTGATGAACTTGACTGCACGAGGTCCCGGGTTTGATTCCCGGGTCGGGCAACAAAAAAGAAAACTGGGTTTGCCCAATTTTCTAATAAAAAAAAACGTTGCTCGGGATTGGGTATGTGCCCGGTTGGCGACAGGCTTGTCACCTATCACATTGTGGGACTTGTGTCTTCGAAACTTTAAATTCCGAAAATCCCGGGATTTATGAAACTTAATTCCGAAAATTTTGGGACTAAAATATGATCTGAATCCTGGGATCCTGGTATCTGAACTTAATAGAAAAAAAGAGTATCTTCACGCCCATATCTCTGAAGACGTAGGCTTGATAGAATAGACGCGAGTACCCGTGGTCGATACTCCATTTCTATTTCTGACAAGGTATAGAAATAGAAATGATAATTTGTTTATTTCACGTAGACCGTACATGAGGCACTTGTGACGAGTTGACGTGTTGACGTCGAGTGACGACGAGTTGTGTCTATATATTAATTACTAACTAAAATCTACCACCAGATAAAACCAGCCACATACTAAGAAGATCCGGTGAAAGAACCGGGCTTTTTTCCTTATTTTATACTAATACAGTATTACTGTTTAAATTATGCGCTTCGGCTATATTCGTCAAGATTTGGAAATTCGAATGTATTTTAAAGATATCTAAACAGAGTTGTTATTACATAATTAGTCATTTCGCTTAAATTTAGATTAGGTCAGCCAATTTAAAAATAAAAGTATAAAGCGTGAAAAGAGTAAAACGTGTAAAGCCGAAGCGCATAATTTAAATAGTAGTTCTGTACTACTGTATAGTAATACATTATAGGTACATCAATATTTACAAAATATTGGTATGAGGAGCAATTGATCCCAAGCACTTTTAATTCTTATCCACTAAATATTCAGCAATAATATGGTAACCTTTTTACATAATTTCAATTTGATACATTTTTTAAATTTATTAATGGAAAGGCTTTTATATAACCGGGAAGTTTATTGTAAAAAGTTACATTGGTCCTTGAAAGAATCGCTTACTCCGTGGAGACGAGACACTTGCACAGTAAAATTGTTTTTATTCCCCGTAGTCTCACAATGCTTATCACATATTCTTTTAAATTAACGTGTTTTCTTCTGAACTTATATATTAAATGTTCAAAGATATATTGGGAATACACAGATATTATTTAATATTGAATCCATTGGGCCTTAGTTAGAAATTTTTCGTATGGTCCTCTTTCGCAAAAACAAATATAGTATTTACTTCGGTAGAGCTCCCCTAGAGAATTCCACATCACATGATGCTGTGGTAATAATTAAAATACCTTAGCGGTCCATATTTTTAAACAAAGAAATACTTGTTTAATAATATGAATATTTGGAAGTTTTACCAAGCGCCGACGATGGAAAATATCAAATATAACCTTAGCGGTGTCAACATCAATTAATTGTGTCA
The DNA here is from genome assembly GCA_002245505.1 of Calephelis nemesis. Classification (NCBI taxonomy): domain Eukaryota; kingdom Metazoa; phylum Arthropoda; class Insecta; order Lepidoptera; family Riodinidae; genus Calephelis; species Calephelis nemesis. The sequence goes on from NJDD01002758.1 coordinate 163,826, forward strand.
GTATTTAACAGTAATGTTGCTGAGCTCATTCTAATTGCGAGTATTTCAATGTGCAATTTTTTATCTTCTTATTGTGATTCCTAAAAACGTTGTGCAATCTACAAGGTCCAGTTTGTTCCCATTTTAATATCTGTAAATGCGAAAGTTTGTATGTTTGTTTGTTACTCCTTCAAGCAAAAACTGTAGAATCTATTTTCATGAAATTTTGGACACACATAGAATGTAACTTGGATTAACACTTAGGATATCTTTTATCCCGTAAAGGTTTTCCTGTGTGACTATTAACGGGCAATGCCGCTTGCAACATCTAGTTTAGTTATACACTGGTCTCAACTTACCTCACGTTAGAAATTGAAAAATTAATAAATTTAGTTTTCTTTCATTTAAAAAGAATCAAAATTTATTTACATTGAATTACTGTCATACTTGCTACTTGATAATGACGCCGAAATTTTAAGCCTGAATATTTATTTTGTTAAAGTAATAAAGTTAATTTTATTTGCATTTACGTATGAGCACGCACTAAGTATAAATAATAATTAATTGTAATCACTTCTGGGTCTAGTAGTCTGGTAAAGGCGTTGACTCCTTGAGGGTTTGTGTTCAATTCCTAGTGCCCGGGTGGCTATAAATTTTCTATGCCACCTATCAGAATATGGGACTAAGTGCTTCGGCTTATCTTGGGTGTCCTGGTTGTACCTCAGCCCACCTTTTCGGGGATAAGGGTATGCATTTACTTACATACTTTTTTAAATACGATAAGTAACAGTATTAACGTAGTATCCGTGTTCTATTATGTACTAGCCGACCCGAAACTTCATTTGTTTGGCACTCTCTGTCCCCCTGACATTAGATACGAGTATATAATATGTAAAATTTCATGTAAATTTAAATATCTCCCTACATTCTGGATTTCAAGGGATTCACTTTATAGTTGATATGAACTGTTGTTATATCAGAAATTTCTTAATTTCTTAAAATTACGGGACTATTATTTATAGGTATATTACAAATTAAAAACGTGTGTTTTTTTAAAAAACACGAATAAATTAAATCGGTCTACGCGGCAATGAATTTACATTTTGACTTTTACCTCTTTCCCAAGAAAACCTTTCAAGTGACGTTCCTCAAAACATAAAGACAGACAGGTTCTATTTTTTTAATAACTTCAAAATGCAGAAATCATTCTTTTACAGTTTTAGTGGAAGTGTAGAAATGAACTAAATCTACAATATTGTGGCGTGCAACTTTTTAAATCTATTCTAGTTTTAAAACTTATGTAATAATATTTGTTCTGAGTTAATTAGGTACTAAGTTGAGACCGTTATTAAAATTATAAATAAAATACACGCAAAAGTTTGTGGTAGTTTTAGAAGTTTGGACATTTATTATACTGGCCTACAGAAACTTATTTTTGGTTTGGTGCAGCTCTGTTCGCATATGTAGTCGGTAAAGTTAGTAGTATGAATTACATTGTTGCTACTGGTACACTGGTAACTCTACTGGATGGCTCTAGTTTAACTACAATTCTCATCTTAACTTTTTTCTGGTTTTATTCGAAATCATTCCGTATTACAATTATTTTATGACATTCATTGTATAAACTAGTTATGACAAGTACGTCGAAGTTTTATTAACGATCCTATGTTTTTTACATAATATGTGGTGGGAATTTAAGGCCCCATATTCAGTCAGCCAGAAGAGCCAATCACCGCACTCTCTCGTTCCATGATTACTATGAAATATTGCGCTCTAAAATAAACGTCTTAAGCGACAAATCACTATTTTTGACACTTTAAAACTAATTTGAAAAAAAAAGTATAAAAACTGAAACACTTATCTTTTAGGTATAGTACTTATCTATGTTTATGTTAAATCTGGTGTCGATATTTTCACAATTGAAGTAGCCAGTTGGGTTTTGCTTTCAAACTTTAACTTTTTGTTTTTTTTCTATCGAGCAAAGTGAAATGAATCGTGTTTTGGAAACACTAGTCTTATAAAGCATATAATATATATGTTAATCTTGTGTATTTTTGTCACCAAGATCCATGATTGCTTTGTATGAAAAAAACAGTAAACTGCTGACGTATTTTAGCGTATATGGCCCCTTAACGAAAGATACAAAAAACAATTAATGACATGGTATTTTTTTCAACCAATAATAATGAAATTTGGTACGTGTAGTTTACGATTCCTAAAGTAATACCTCGGCTACGTTTTATACAGTTTTAATTGATATCCTCAATATAACAGCAAATATTTTAATATCCCTGGAAAAGTTACACAAATTTAGTCTTTACCACAGTAAGGGCCACTTGCACGTTCCTGGGTTAAGTATTTAACACTGAGTTAGCGTCTCACTAGGGTTCAATCACCTTATTTTTGACAGTTTAACTCAATATTAAATGTAACCCGGGAATGCGCAAGTGGCCCTAAGCAAATTATATGCTTGTGTTTAGGTTCTTATTCTACGATACCAAAATATAAATATGTTAAAAAAGATACTTAAATAAATTAATTAAATACTGATATCTAGATATTCATCATAACAGCATTTGGATACGTCGGAAGTCGAATCTGAGACTCATGGTTTTTCTTTGGCGTGATCAACGCAATATAAGAGTAGACTCGTTTCAATTGTTTTACATATTTCCTTCCTTTTAGCGTGCCATTAGTTGTTTGTTGTAGAAACATCGATATTTCATGTGTGTCACCTATTATGGCGTGTAATGGATGTTGTATGCTTCAGGAAAATAAAATAGGGCCTTGAATGTACTTTACTACATGAGGAAGACGCTTTGAATGATACATTATTGGAACGTATCAAAGACATCGACAGGTCTTTGAAATTGGTTTCAAATATAGACATTAAAAAAAACGGATTGCACTCCGGGAGTGCCGGCAGAAGTGAAAACTTGAATATTAACTTGGCGCATTTTTGATATTTTGGAATGGTTAGGGAATAACTTTTTCACGAATTGCTTTAATAATCAGTATCAAAGTATTATCATATAAGTGGTAGAATGTGATATTCATTTATTGCGCTATCGTACACAAACATGACAAAACGAGCATTCGTGCAAGCGCTCTGCGCTATCAATAAAAGATAAAATTGAAATGAAACCACCTCGAAATTAATTATATAATAAAATTGCTATACAACCTATCTTTTAAAAAAAGAACCATCAAATTCCGTTGGCTTACTGGTCGAGTGATCGCGTAACAAATACAAAAAAGTATATAGGGTATATGTGCCCATTCGCGTCCACGCATCAATTCGCGTCCATTTCGCGGACACCGTTTAAAAAAACCCTTAAAAATAAGTGTACTAACAAACTAGGGAAATTAAAAGTCGTTTCTGCGATAATACAATATATTAGTAACACATATACCAAGACAAAAGAACTGTTTACATAATTTTTCC
>NJDD01002759.1:0-10823 GCA_002245505.1 Calephelis nemesis
TTCTTATTAATGTACTAATAAAATACTGTAACAAAAATGTGTTTTGGTTGAAAACGTATCAATTGCCCTCCTCCTCCTCCTACCAATAAGAGGCCTAGCATCCGGCCGCAAGACAGCGACGCACCTGAACATCTATGGTTTTCATAAGCCACGGTTGTGTTGTTCACCATCTGTTGCCTTACAAAAAAACTTTTTAATAATACCATAGTACCTACTTAAATCTTTTTTAATAAACAGCCATTGATGGCAGGCTAGATTTTTTTAAAATATTTAAAAAAAAATAAGTTACGGGATTCGAACCTGTTCCTATACTCACTCAGGCGACTGCTATAACCGGTACACCACACGGAGATTGAAGACTGGCATGAAAATAACTATAAAAGCTAACTAACCGCAAGGCTCAGGTTCGTTTCTTAATGGTTGCAAACATTTATATGTGATAAACGTAAAAGTCTGTATTTTTGGTGTCTGGGTGTTTATTACACTTATATTGGTATCAATATAATATTTCTTTGCATTTAGCAAAAACCAAGGAAATATTATTAATTGGCTCTGGTATTAGTATCGATGTCTAACACCCAGAAATTATAGAATTTGCTTATTTTGGAGTTAGATCAATTTATGCACTTAATTAGTTCAAGGATAATAATTTATTTTTTGTTAAAACTTAATATGTTGGCAAAATTCTGACCCAAATTAAGCAATTACCTAGGTAAGCATACATAATAATTATTCTTGTGTTGTGTCAGAGATTAGTAAATATATAATACATAGAAATAGTTAAGTACCTACCTACCTAAATATTAGAATAAATTATTTAATGAACACCCAGACCCGGAGATGACTTAAGTATGTAGGTATTTATTAAACAAAATTAAACAGGTCAATGAAACAAATTAAATCTTGGTCTCTCAACCTGTGGTTTTAATTTAATTTGTTATTAGGCAACACATTTATCCACTAAACCATACTGACGTTAAATTAGAATACGAAAATATCTTAATAAAATATCCTACTTACAAGAGCTAATTTGTAATAAATGAAAAATATGAATTAATTAATATAAATATAATTATAAAATATGAATTATAAATGAAAAAACCATAATAATTATGCGCCATCTAGCTAATTAATGTGCGTTATTTCGTCAACTCTCCTACATCATATTCACCTGTCATATAATATGAATAATCTAGATGGCGTTGTGCTATTGTAGTTCATGACTATCGCGCAACGCCATCTAGATTTAGTCATAATTTCGGGGAACGATTTTAATGTATGACATTGTCAATCTATTATATTTACTAATCTCTGATAATACTTATTGTCATTGGAGAAAGGCAACCTTATGACGTATACCATAAAGTTGATAATAAAGGTGTACATTTAGTAAGATGGAAATAATACTGCTATAGGCGTTCATGGTAGGGCCCCAGTACCCATTGCAATTTGTTTTGTTACTTTACTTTAAATGTTGATTTAAAATTAAAATTATTTGTGTAGAAACTTTAGTAGTTAATTTTATCCACACTAATGTTATAAATGCGAAAGTAACTCTGTCTTTCTGTCTGTTACCTTTTCACGCCTAAACCACCCAACCGATTTTGCTGTAATTTGGTATGTAGATAGTTTGCATTCATGAGAAGGACAAAGGCATATTATTGTTTGGAAATTCGACCCTTAAAAGGGTTAAAAGGAGTGGCAAAGTTTGTATGAGATAAATATTTTTATTGCACATTTTTGCAAGAAACTTTGAATTAGTGCTTTTAGTACAAATGATGAAACACGTATTTCAGGGTTATTCGAAATTCACCCCCATTAGGGGTTAAAGGGGGTGGCTAAGTTTGTATGGGAAATTTAATTTTATTGAAATATTTTGCGTAACACTAAAATAATGCTCTGCAATACAAATTATGAGATACATATCTAAGCTTTTTTTGAAAATCAACCCGTATAAGGGTTAACCTGGGTGGCACAATTTGCTTAGGAAAATTATTTAACAGTAGTTTTTACCATAAGTCCACAGCAATGAACCACGTACATAAGTTTATCATTAACGAAAAATACACAAAGAAATTATGATACACATAGTAGCAAAATTGGTTCAAAATCCCTACTTCCCTAGTTAATACTACAAATGCGAAAGTAGCTCTGTCTGTCTGTCTGTCTGTTACGCTTTCAAGCCTAAACCAGTGAACCGATTTTGATGAAATTTGGTGCAAGGATAGAATAGACGCTGAGAAACAACATGGGCTACTTTTTATTGCAAAAAAAATAGGGGAGAATGGATAAAAAGAGGGGATGAATGTTCATATGGAAATTCGTCATTTTTAAAGCTATAACGGTGAAACTTTGTATTAGCACACTTTATATTTAGACACTTTATGATAAACTAAAGAACATAGGCTACTTTTTATCACAAAACATGGGGGAGAATAGATAAAAAGAGGGGATGACTGTTCATATGTAAATTCGTCATTTTTAAAGCTCTAACAGTGAAACTTTGTATTTAGACACTTTATGATAAACGAAAGAACATTGGCTACTTTTTATCACTAAAAATGAGGGAGAATGGGTAAAAAGAGCTGATGAATGTTCGTATGGAAAATTGTCATTTTTGAAAACATAATTGTGAAACTTTATATTTAGACCTTAATGAGGAACGAAAGAACATATGCTACTTTTTATAGCGATAATTTAATCAAAAGATATCTAAATTTATTGTTTCCAGAACATTATCGTGTAATACTTTTTAGATGATATTTAAATAAAAATAGAAGTTTGAAGAAGGACGTAGGCCGTTTTTCATCTTAAAATTTCAACGGGTATAGTTGGAGAGTTAAATATTAAATAAATAGACTACGCGGGCGAAGCCGCGGGTAGCAGCTAGTTATAAGCATATTAACATTTAAACGTTACGTTTACACTTCTGTAAAGTAAACACTTTTCTGCCATCGTTCTCTAAAACACAATAAAGATTATTTTTAGTTCGTTTTAGCAACATTTGTCTTGGGATTTTTATAGAAAATACAAGTTGATTGCCCGAGGATTTATTTAGAAAAAAAACGCTTTGTATACAAAAATAATAAATATAGCTAAATAAGTCGCACAAATTGAAGGTAACCCCAAGGTAAGCAAAATATATGTTGTGTCAAGAGTGATACTCAACGATACTAATACATAAAAACATATAAATAAAATAGTATAAACTTAAGACATCTAAACACTTGTCACACAAATACCCGAGCCTCGCGGTTGGGTGGAACTAGGCGTGTACACTAGCCTCTCGACCAACGAGGTGGTGCATTTTTCACTCTCAGACTTTGCGACAAAGGGACCAGTTACCACCTAATACAAAGAGGATTTTTTGAAATCTGTTAAAAAATGACGGCAAAATAGATTAACATACATAAAAAGAGTCGAGTGCGGCGCAGTACTGTAACACCGGGACGTGTTATTTATATTTATTTTCTATAAATAAAAGGACATTTACCTTTTTAAAACGTTATAATATATTTTCTCATTATTGTTTGCTTTACATCTTTTATAACATCTTTTCAATGGTCAATTGAATTGTAATTCTCTTTTTTCATTCTGCATTCTTAATCTTTTTTAAAATTCAAATATACTTTTTAAACAGCCAGTAGAGTTTGCATCGTAATGCAACCTCTACAGTACCTAGCCTAGGTGGGGATCCGCATTATCTACTTGTGTTGCAAGAGAGACTGTCATGTTCCGGTCCGGAGAGTAGGGTAGCCGCTAGATTTGCACAATAGGCCTAACATCCAGTCCGCAGGACAGCGTCGCACCTGTAAAATCTATGGTGTCTTTAGGCTACGATTCTCCCTTACCATCAGGATACCCGTCTGCTTGTTCCTTGATATTTCAAGTAAAAAAATATAGGAGTCTAACAGATAACCGCCTCCGTTTTCAAAGTAGGTTAAAAATCCAAATATTTTTATAAATTGTTAAAAGGGATTATTATGTAACGTATTTTTATTTTAGCACTTGCCCTGTGCTTGGGATTATATTCTATAAATTTTTAAAGAAAGAAAAAATTTCGCCCCAGACAGTTTTTACGGGTTAGAAAGGAATTAAAAATTTCGCCACGGGACTTGAATCCTCAGTAGCTCAATTGGTTAGAGCATTCGTCGGCTTGAGACGAAAGGTTACAGGTTCAAATCCTGTCTGGGGCGAAATTTTTTTTTTCTTTAAAAATTTATAGGATTATTATGTGTCTTGCGTAGATATTAGATAACTTGCAGTTTGCGGTTATCTATGGTTTCTGTCACTTTCGTCATTATTACCGAGCAGATCTCCTCACGCCATTGCGAGATTTTATAATTTAAACGCATCAAAACACGAACCAAAATTGTCTGCTAGTTTATGTTGCGCATTAAACAAATATGATAAGGATTACAACTAAATACAATTTTAGTAGGCAGAAAATTTATCTAACATTTTTAACCGACTTGGAAGAAATAAGGATGTTATATGTTCGACTAATATATTTTTTATCTCGGATTTGATGAAGTTCTTTGAACCTATGTTAAAAATACATTTAGGAACATTAGTTGTATTTGGCTGCAAGTGCATCTTAAAATGCGCCTAAGACAAATTGAGATGTAAAGTATCCTATCTTTCACATTGGATCAACCTACATACAGTGCAAAGGGGTTTGAACTTTGAGGCTTAATCAATCGCTACCATTTTGTGTTTTTTTTTTAATGGCCGCGCACAAAAATTCCTACAAATATACAGGATATATATATAGGAAATATAATAATATATACATAGGAAATACTTGTTCATACAAATATTTACAATAAAAGATCTATGGTGAGTTCTTCATTTACCTTGTAGACACAATTTATTTAATTAAACGTCTTTAAGAACAACATTGATTGGCTGTTTCTAGTTTTCACTTTATCGACAACGACCAACCGTCAAGCGATTTAGTGTTTCGTTACGAGATCGTGTAGAATCAGTCAGGGGGAGTATCATCACTATCCCCTTCCAAGTTAGCCCGCCTCCATCTTGGACTACATCATCAATAACCATCAGGTGAGATAGTGAACAAATATAAACTTGTTAACGAATAAAATTCAAACGAATGAAAACGTATTTCAAAAACCCAACTTTATTAACTGAATGTTTCTCTAAAATGGCAAAAATATGATGAACTAAAACTATCATGGCTACAAAAATACAACTTAAATTATATTTTGTTGATTCGGACCAAATCCTCATCATCCTTTTTTTTGGAAATTACTCTGTAACGTGACACTTTAGGATATTTTGATTCCAATCCTTTTTTGTTGAATAAGTGTCTCCTATCCATATTTGTAGGAATTATCGTGCGCCGCTTATTTAAAAAAAACACAAAATGGCGGTCAGGCACTAAGCCAGGCTTCAAACAAAAAAGTTCAATCCCCTTAGATTATAGGTAATCGTTTTATTAGTACCAACAAATATATTAAAAAACGAATTCGGACAACTTTAAAGTAAACTAAAAAAAGTATCTTCACGCCCATTACTCCGTAGAAGTAGGAAGAGGTAAGAAAGAAAAAAATAAAATTATTTATTTGCGGAACATGTGTGTAACTGAGATGTTACAAAAATATTTAAGTATATCAACATATTCTACCACATTTTGGTGTGCAAATATTTTAATATTTAAAAAAAATATATTTAATTACATACACTTTAACTTTTAAGCCAATTATTTATATTTATAACTAGTTTAATACTATGAAAAATGAAATTTATTTATTTACCGAAAATAGGTGTTAAAAGCTTGTAACAAAAGACAATTTGTTAATACCAACATATTCTACCACATTATGGTGTGCAAATATCTTTAAAATTATACTAATTTATTATTCAGATTTGTAACATATTACGTTTTAAATATTTTAATAAAATTTTTAAAATAAAATTAGGTTTAACTCTAACTACCATAAGCTACCACCGTTTCCAAGCCTAGCCAGTCAGGAGAAGAAACGGCAAAACAAACACGGCGGTACAACCAGAATACTTCAAAATATATCTGAATTAATTCTACTGATTTAAACTAGATATAAGAATTAAGATTATGTAAACCTAAGTACTTAAAATAAAACTGAACAAGAGTAAATTAGTTACTTCATGTAAATTCGCAGTTTTGATTGCAGATATCTGCTGTCGTGAAATGTGTGGGAGTCGCACGTATAACCTCCTTCTTTTTTAAAACTGATTAAAAATCCAAATATTTTCATAAATTGTTAAAAGGGATTATTATGTGTCTTGCGTAGATATTAGATAACTTTCAGTTTGAGGTTATCTATGGTTTCTGTCACCTTCGTCACTGTTACCGAGCAGATCTCCTCACGCCATTGCGAGATTTTATAATTTAAAGGCATCAAAACACGAACCAAAATTGTCTGCTAGTTTATGTTGCGCATTAAACAAATATGATAAGGATTACAACTAAATACAATTTTAGTAGGCAGAAAATTTATCTAACATTTTTAACCGACTTGGAAGAAATAAGGATGTTATATGTTCGACTAATATATTTTTTATCTTGAATTTGATGAAGTTATTTGAACATATGTTAAAAATACATCTAGGAACATTAGTTGTATTTGGCTGCAAGTGCATCTTAAAATGCGCCCAAGACAAATTGAGATGTAAAGTATCCTATCTTTCATATTGGATCAACCTACATACAGTGCAAAGGGGTTTGAACTTTGAGGCTTAGTCAATCGCCGCCATTTTGCCATGATGCCAAAATGGCGGCCAGGCACTAAGCCAGGCTTCAAACAAAAAAGTTCAATCCCCTTTGATTATAGGTAATCGTTTAATTAGTACCAAACAAAAATATTAAAAAACGAATTCGGACAACTTTAAAGTAAATTGAAAAAAGTATCTTCACGCCCATTACTCCGTAGAAGTAGGAAGAGGTAAGAAAGAGAAAAAGAAAATGATTTATTTGCGGAATATGTGTGTAACTGAGATGTTACAAAAATATTTAAGTATATCAACATATTCTACCACATTTTGGTGTGCAAATATTTTAATATTGTTAAAAAAAATATATTATATAATTACATACACTTTAACTTTTAAGCCAGTTATTTATATTTATAAGTAGTTAAATACTTTGAAAAATGAAATTTATTTATTTACCGAAAATAGGTGTTAAAAGCTTGTAACAAAAGATATTTGTCAATACCAACATATTCTACCACATTATGGTGTGCAAATATCTTTAAATTTATACTAATTTATTCTTCAGATTTTTAACATATTATGTTTTAAATATTTGAATAATTTTTTTTTAAATATAATTAGGTTTAACCCTAACTACCATAAGCTACCACCGTTTCCAAGTCTAGCCAGTCAGGAGAAGAAACGGCAAAACAAACACGGCGGTACAACCAGGATACTTCAAAATATATCTGAATTAATTCTACTGATTAAAACTAGATATAAAAATTAAGATTATGTAAATCTAAGTACTTATAATAAAACCGAACAAGAGTAAATTAGTTACTTCATGTGAATTCGGAATTTTGATTGCAGATATCTGCTGTCGTGAAATGTGTGGGAGTCGCTCATATAACCTCCTTCTTTTTTAAAACTGGTTAAAAATCCAAATGTTTTCATAAATTGTTGAAGGGGATAATTTTGTATCAAGCGTAGATATTAGATAACTTTTAGTTTGATATTATCTATGGTTTCTGTCACCTTCGTCATTATTACCGAGCAGATTTTATAATTTAATTGTGAGATTTTATAATTTAATCACATTAAAACACGACCTAAAATTGTCTGCTAGTTTATGTTGCGCATTAAACAAATATGATAACGATAACAAGTAAATAAAAATTTAGTAGGTAATCAACATATTTCAAAACTCAATCTAATCATGTTTTCTTAAACGACTTAGAATGAAAGAGAAGGTTATGTTATTGACTCCTATTTTTTTTTATTTTGAACCGATATATATTTGAACAGATTAGAAAAAAAATTGAGAAAGGGTACTTCTGATATGAATCTTAAAAAGTCGACGAAAGTTCTAAATTTTTGTGTACTCAGACGAATATTGAGTATTTTCGTCGATCGTCTTCCATTTCAAGGAATACGTCGTATCATGGCGCCAAAACGTGTTCCGGATCGGAGGATAATGTAGCCAGTGAACTTACTTTCGCTCGAAGGCTAATATCCCGGCCCCAGGTTGGCAACACACATTTGCCATCGTTGGTAGGTCTCCAGGCGTCTCCTGGAGACACCAACTGGATTTGTTACCACAGGGAAATCCGTCTGTTTGTTTGCCTTCCAATATCATAAAGAGATAGTGCGGTACCTGATGGAAAATGATCACCGCCGCCACAAAATTCATAATGTACACATTAAATTCATTCATTCATTCATTGTTATGTTAAGACAATGCAATTTCATTCATTTCAATATCTTAGTAAATTTAACTCTGTTGTCTTAAAATTTAAAAAAAATAAGGATACTACTCAAAAGCATATAATTGCAATATCTTAAAAACTAAGTTGATAATTTTAGAATACTTTCAGGGCTACAAATTAAAAAAAAATTGCCTGAACAAGATTTGAACCTGTACCCTTTAGTCTCAAGCCAAGTCCCAATTTTCAGGACTATTTCGAAAGTGCCAGTTAATATCAAAATGCCAAATGAACAAAGTTCGCCGGGTTGGCTTAGTGAATGTTATTTATTTTTTGTAATTTTGATTCATTTGATTTTTTTCTGCTTTGACAGCCTTTTTTATTTAATACTAGCCGACCTGCGCGAACTTCGTTCCGCCCGTTCAATTTGTATGGATAAATTAAAATGTTGTTTTCCCAGTTTCCTCACAATCGAACAGGATAAAAAGTACCCTATGTCCTTCTCCCGGTTCTATGCTACCTCCCCACATATTTCCAGCCTAATCGGTTCAGCCATTCTTGAGTTATAAGTAGTGTAACTAACACCACTTTCTTTTATATATATTTTTTTTTGTAGTTTGATTGTTAAGTTTTTTTTCTTAATTTTTGAACTAGTATGGCATTGTTACTTGAACTTCTTTCTCATTTCTTTCACGTGTCAAAACTGTATTAAACGATGTGACTAAATCCTTTAAATCTTTGCTGAATAGAATAGTTTTAATTTTTCAGAAATCGTTAAAATCGCATGTACTTTTTTTTCTAGCTTCTTGACATTTTTTCCAAGAAATGTACGAAGATGCTCAATTTTAAAAAACACATTCACATTTTACTAAATTGTAACGCAAGAACTAGCCTTTACCTTGTTAGAAAACAATATTATTTTGTGAAAGACCTATTTGTGCTCGTTTAATCATGTGCCGCCTATTTTTAATCAACTTCCAAAAAGGAGCGGGTTATTTATTAATTATGTATTTTTAAAGCCTACTCTCATTAAATATGTTGACTATTGAGTAAATATTTTGCAAATGTTCAAATTACACGAAATTTAAACTTATCCTGAAAGTTAGCAAATAAGTCGTTTGCGTATAGGGTGCTAGTTAACGATACCAGTACACAGAAATACTAAAATAGATACATGAGTCAACAACCATACTCATCACGTAACCCAGAAATAAATACACCTTCATCCTATCCGTTCATCCGTTCATCGTACAAATGCCTACCCTTTGACCAACGAGGTGGTCAAAAGTTGTAGCTAACTTATGTTTTGGTTTTTTTTTTGCGTACTCTATACACGTAGCGCGCTAAATTTGCCGTAGATTAGGTGACGCAAATTTTGCTTTTTTAGGAGCCAGGAAACAGAATAAACTTGAAAAAAATGTAAAAAATAAAAGTTGGAGCTTGTTGTTAATTATGTTGTTGATTGCAAGATAGCGTACGGGTAGGCGACTCTCCTGATTTCATTAACTTATCCAAGATGAGAGATAGGCTGTTATGGATCTATTTCCAGGCGAGCGCTTGTGTTCGATAATTAACAAAATTACTTTAGCAAACTCTACCTGTAATTATTAGATTATTGAAAACAATAGTAAATTACCACCAAATGGCGATTTAAAAGTAACCTTTTTCTGTTAGAGTTTATATGAAGGTGTATTTGTTTGAGTTTATTGTTTGAGATATGAGAACTAGAAAATAACTTATTTGTATAAAAAACAAAAATTCACACGGGTGGGCTGTCTCCATACTTCTGATCTAAAAGTTTAAAACTCTTGAAAATATTCTTGAATATCCGAATGGGATAAGAATCATTTGAAACTGATTGTACCATTTTTTTCGTTTGTACTTCAATAGCCAAAGGGAGTAACCCTTTAACTTTAAAGTACAAAAGAAAAGAAATTGTATAATCAGGTTCAAACGCTTCTCATTTCCCCTACAATTTTTACAGTTTTTTTCTTTTTCTCCTGACAATAACTAACACAACAAAACAAAGAGTTAGCAAAATAGGTCTACCCGTTCAGTTTCGATACTATGATCACTCAAAATGGAAAGCATGGATATATCTGTAGATGTATAAACGTGACGAAAGCCGTGTGCTTTTTTATATCTTAAAGTATTAAAAGTCGAAGTTTTGGCTGTTTTGTCAAATATTTGAAGGACAATCCTGAGTTGAAAAATGGTGATATATTTCAAGTACTATCGACGTTTTGTAGCGCGGCCATCGGTGCTGGATTGTTTGGTATAACAACAGAATCTGTTTTTGACTCTCCATTTTTAGAAATGGCTACAACTGCATTTAAATCTACTTTCATGACAAATTTGCGAATAGTATTAGGAATACATAAACGTAGACAAGTATAGATACACGATTTGTTGACTATGAAATAC
>NJDD01002759.1:10942-24836 GCA_002245505.1 Calephelis nemesis
TTTTGTATTTTTTCAAACAACGTCCAAACCAATGTACCAGGGGCGGCCTACCGGCCGCCCCTGGGCCGCCCCGGGCTATAGCCCTTCTAGCCCTAGGGTAAATACGCCCCATGAGGCATTCTTTATTGGAGCTATAAAACAAGTTCTCCGATGAAGAGAACAAGAGAAAACTAAGAAATATGATTTTGCTGATTTGGGTGTGTTACTGCAAAGCACTCGACTTTTGAAAGATGAAACGGGTATGGAAATCCGACCATCGGATGAACTTTTAGCTGCACAAGCGTTTTTCTTCTATAATGCTGGCGTGGAACCAAGCGCTACAATAATGTTCAGTGTGTTGATGGAACTGGGGAGAAATCCAGAAGTTCTTCAGCGTGTTCATGAAGAAGTAGATGAAGCTTTCAAAAAAGGTGAGGGTAAGGTTACTTATGAGATCTTAACTGACATGAAATACCTAGATATGGTTATAAACGAATCTATGAGACTTCATCCCGCTGTCGGTTTTTTAAATCGACTATGTACACAAGATACTCAATTGCCAGTAGGTAATATTAAAGTTGATAAAGGAACCAAGGTCTTTGTACCAATATTCGACATACATCATGATGAAAAATACTACCCCGACCCGGAAAAGTTTATTCCAGAACGATTTGCTCCCGAGAACAAAAGCAATATCCAAGATGTCTTATTCATGCCTTTTGGTAACGGACAAAGGATTTGTATTGGGATGCGATACACACATTACCAAGTAAAATCTGGCCTCATTCATTTGCTACGTCATTTCACTGTTGAAACTAAAGTGCCTGAGACTGGGATAAAATATGTGAAGGAAATAGTTGCTGTTCGAATGAAAAATGTTGATGTGAAACTTTTGGATCGGAATTTGAAGAAAATTTACTAATTTTCCTGTTGTTGTTCACAAAATATAAATAAAAAATCGAAGTCAATAACAGTACCAAAAGTCCTAACTAGCTTTGCGAGAAAAATGGGACTATTTCCACTTGTCACGATCCGGTTTCTAAGTGTAGCATTAAAACTAGTATTTCTTATGAGGGAGATGAAAATTTACAAAAAAATCTATAAATGGACCTAAAGGAAAAGCAAGAAAAGAGAAAGAAAAGCTATAAGCTTTCTGAATCAGTTAGTCCCATTCCACACCAACAACATGAATCTGAAATTGTGTTGTCTGAATAGTATTTAATACATTAGGTAGTATATACACTACTAATAACCCCAGGCTGAAAGTAAAGGTATTATAATTTTGACGTGTCTATGTATATGTAAGTCTGTATTTAGCATTATAATTCCTAATTATTTGGATCGATTTCGATGCGTTTTTTTTTCGTTTGAATACTGAAGTGATTGAGATCTTTCTTAGTTATAATGCATTTAGATTATGTGGGTGATTGTAAAAAAATATGTAAATGTTTAGTGCATACCAATCTTGTGATTAAACTGTGGAAGAGGGACTTCTGGAGGTTCATCAAAAATATCAAAACGGTGATCGCCACTAAAAACATGTAATAGAACATGTCATTTTTAGGTTTTTATATTTCTGCTTGTCTATCTGACTGTCTGAAACTACTGATCCGCTTGTCATGAAATTTGGCAGGTAGGTGCTCTATATTTTGTAAAAGGTTAGATGCTACTTTTTATTTTCTAGTTAGATTCCATGGAAGAGGAATAAAAAATTCTTAATGTAAATTGGGCTATAATTCACTGACACGCAAGCCGATTTTTTTTGTTTTGTAGTATGTGATTTACTGTTTGTTTTGTATTTCACAAGACGTTAGTTTTGTAGTTAAGAAATTGTTGATGTTATATAACAATTAGGTAAAAAATAATAACTTGAAATCCGTTATGTAAAAAAAAATAACTGCACAGGTGATCTCAAACTGGTAACCTTTCAAATCAAGTGTTACTCTAATCAGATGTCTGAATTGCAATCTTATGGTAAAATTCCACGTAACTTGAAATAAATCAACAATTAAATCAAATTGGCAATTAACTTAAAACAAACTTTTTTCATTTGAAATATATATTAAATTAGAATTAAATTGTTTGTAATAAATTGAACCGACTTCAACTTATTAGCCAACAAGCGTATTACAATGTTAGTCCAATATTTGAAGGCGAAATTGGGCTATGTTGCATAATTTTGCCAACTAGCACGTATTTTTATTAAAAATTTGGTTTTCCGCAGAAGCAGAGGCTCTTCGACAAAGTTGTAGCTTTAGAAAAGTTGATTCTTATTTGTAGAAAAAAATTTTGAAAATTTCAAGTTGAAATGCCTAATTTTTGTGTTCCTAGATGACTTACTTCTAGAAATCGTAGTCGGGACACACACACAGGCACATTATACTTATAACACCCTACCTCATGACCGACTTAGAAAATTGAAAAGGTTACATGTTCATTTTATAACCGATTTCAAAATAGGTGCCCACTATTGTCATCAAGTCTGGATCTGATAATGGAATCCCCGGGAAATAGAAGAAAATGCCTATTTTTTGTGAACCTAGATGACTTACTTCTTGAAATCGTAGTTGGGTTTTTGTAGTACTACTGCTTTTAAGTTATTCCATTGGGAGTTAAATATGGAAATAGGCCCAGCTTTTCGCAAATCAAGGTTTAAATTTTTGTTAAGTTTATCAAACTGATTCTGAGTTATAATTTTAGTTGAGTGTTTTTATAAATTGCGTAAATTGTAATATTTGTTTAATAATATTCAATCTTGAATATTATCTGTAACTTGACATGGTAAATAGATTTGAATAATTGATTATATTTTTTTCATAATTAAACAATAATTTTGATTCTTATCTCCGTGTTTTTTTTACGTTACAAAACTTAATTGTAACAAAGCGTATACAATCACTTTGTATAATATTGTAATAATTAAATCATATTGTCAATTAAAAGAGGTTAGTTTTGCAGGATACAGGAAACGCTTGGTGGCAAATCTTTAGTACTAGCAACACTTTACTAAATGTTTGCAATAAATTAAAATTCCCCGAGTTGTTTCATGTCGTCTGATTAGATTAGACCAACTGTCTCTCTGCCAACAACTCGTAAGAGGCGAGAACAGGTTGCAATAAAACACATTGACAACGAGACCACTGGTAGTCGAGTGTTGTGCAGCAGCTTTCCGTAGGCATCTACCGCCTTACATGGTCCTGCTGCCATTGTAACTGTCATGCTCCAGCCCTGACGGTGGTGTAGCCGGTCGCATCGCACAATAGGTCCGATATCCCGGCCAAGGGACAGGGACGCACCTGTAACATCTATAGTGTCTATAGGCTACATCTAAGTATTTCTTACCAACAGGAGAGCCGTGTGCTTGCTCGCTAAACTCTTACATCAATGGAAATGTAATTGAAAAATAATTTACATTTTAATAATGAAATATTGTTGATGGTTGTGACATAATAAATAAAAATGTTGTTTGTTAACTATTTGTAAATTGTGTTTCTGCTTTTGTGAAGAAAATTATTTTAGTTTGCAGTATTTTTTTAATTAATGTGTGCTTAGTTTGTGGTAACAGTTTAAGCAATTGTTCTTTAGTTTGTTGTAATATTTTTTTAGTTTACTATTTTCTAACCATTATTTGGTGATATTTTATGGTTGTAGTTTATCGTGTAATATCGTGTAATTTATGATTTATTTTATTTATTCTTTTTAGTTTTAGATATCATTTTTAGTATTTGGTTTTTAATAAAATCGACGCCAATTTTTGTTAGGAAGCTGACATGATTGAGAAAGGTCTTAGCTACATTGCATAAGGATTTCATTCGAGGTTGTTAAATTTTTAAATCGAGTTCAAAAGAACATGGAGGTTCTCAATTCAGCCGGTTTTTTTATGTACAACTATTTCTCCGAGGATTCTGAACCGATTTACGTAATATTTTTTTTGTGTAATGCGGAATAGTTCCGAATTGGTCCCATAAACAATTGATTCAGGTAGGCCCAGTGGTTTTAGTTTGAGCAATTTTCATATTTTTTCACCTACCTCGGTGTTTATTTGTATTAAATTAAACCATATCAGCTATAAACTAAAAAGTATTAAATAAAAATAACTATGTTAATGTTATGTTAAACTTTCTGACTTCAAAATTAAAAAGTAAAAATAATAAAGATTAAATATATACTGCCTATTATTTATACTTGTCATTTACTAATAGATTTGAAATCGGTGCCAAGCCTTGAACTAGTAATTGTATCAAAAGTAAGTATGTATTAATTTGGCTTGACACGGACTTTATATCTATTAGTAAATGGGAAATATAAATTATAGGTAGTGTGCACTTAATATTCAATCTTTATTACTTTTACTTTTTAGTTTTGAAGTCCGTTTCTATATTTACGTAGGATCGT
Source organism: Calephelis nemesis (assembly GCA_002245505.1). Classification (NCBI taxonomy): domain Eukaryota; kingdom Metazoa; phylum Arthropoda; class Insecta; order Lepidoptera; family Riodinidae; genus Calephelis; species Calephelis nemesis. The sequence goes on from NJDD01002759.1 coordinate 15,317, forward strand.
TTCGCCAGATCGTGTCCACTTAGTGGAGTTTGCAAGTATGAGGCAAAATATAAAAATGTTCTAGATATAGTTTTAAATTAACAAATATTGTTACCCATCCGTAGTACAAGTCTATTTTTGGATGAAGCTAAATTTTAACCAAAATGTCTAGTGTTTATTGTTTAGTAACTGAAATAACCAACATAAGGCAATTTCGCCAATTCGCGTCCACAAATTAAAAATCGCCTTGACCCATGGACCAGTTTGCATCCAACAACTTAAAATAGAGTTAAAGGAAGGTTTTGTTAAGAATTTTTGCAAAAATTGTGGGTTTTAACTATTTTAAAAGGATCTTCACGCCCATATCCCCGAAGAGGTAGTCATTCAGGAGTATTCCCATTTGAGCACCAATTTTTAGGGCACCTATGCTTTGAGCACCTACGATATACCCGTTTGAGCACCAATCAATATTTTAATGTGGTGCTCAAAAGGGAACAATAGATTAAATTTCACTTCATTCCCCATTGAGCACCTACAGTGCGATAGCTTCTAGTGATGGGTAGTATAATAAAACAATACAATTGACTGTTGTCATATTTTAATAAAAACAACCGTAATTAACATAAAAGCTTACTTTAATCAATTAATCTAAAACAATAAAACTTTACTTGTATAATATACATAACGTAAGTGTTTATTAAGAAATATTATTTAAAAAAACAATAACCTCATTATTAATAAACATGGCGTAAACTACTCTAAGGCTCAACCTGGTATTATGGTCTTTGTCTCAATGTGATAGGTACAGACTGTAATAGAATAGCTTGGTGCTCAATGAGAAACATTAAAAAATATTTAAATTTATTTTCTTTTGAGCACCTGCGGTGCAGTAGCTTCTAGTGATGGGGTGTCAAATAAAACATATTGAAAAAAATGGCACAAACTTCTTATATTTTCATGTCATTTTGAAGTTATTATAAGTAATATCACAATTAGCCTTGGGTATATTAATTTCTAGGTTCTCCGCTTACTTATAGCAAATAATCACATTCATCGTAAAAACAAAAGAGAGTCCTTATTTTTATCGTTTTTAATTCAATAAAACTTCCTAATAATAGGTACTTATAAGCATAATATATTTAACATACTATATTATATCATTCAAGCAAAGGTTTTAGTATTTTTAGAAAATATATAAGCTCTATATAATTATTACTAAGAAATCAGATTTCTCACAGCAACCGTTTTTACGGTCAAGTAGTCTTTATTATTTATTTATTTATTAATAAATATGGACTAACGTACGAGTAAAATTATGTTGATATTACAGTCTGTATCAAATTGAGACGAAGACCATAATACCAGGTTGAACCTTAGAGTACTTGTTATTATTACCATGTTTATTAATAAGACGGTTTTTGTTTTTTCAAATAATATTTCTTAACACTTACATCATGTATATTATACAAGTAAAGTTTTATTGTTTCAGATTAATTGATTAAAGTAAGCTTTTACGTTAATTACGGTTGTTTTTATTAAAATACTAGTGGTTACCCGCGGCTTCGCCCGCGTAGTCTACTAATTTGATATTTAGCTCTTCAACACTGCTCGTTAAAATTTTAAGATAAAATGTAGCCTATATCGCTATCCAAAGTTTCACCTATTTTTTTGTAAATATTAAAATCAATTCAGCAATTTTGCCGTCAAAACTGAACATAGGTACACTTTCTCTTTTCTAATTTCACCTCAGATAAATAGTAGGAATACATTATTGTGTTTACAGTTTTATCTGCATTTCGGCAAATCCTGTGAAATTAAACTGTATAGCAAGTTATGGAAACTTCTAACAGAGTTCTTTTCGAAATTTTAGAAATATACATATTGTATCTGAGGTCTAACTGTCCGTCTTCGGAATTACTTCTTGAGATCTTGGGTTCTATTTCCGGTCCGGGCAACAACAAAAAAACAAATAAAAATTTACTGTTTACTTTTATAGGTTTTTTTTACTTTACGCAAAGAGGTTTACTGGTTTAAGCGTGAAAGCGTAACAAACAGACAGACACAGTTACTTTCTCATTTATAATATTAGTAGGGAAGTAGGGATTTTTAACCAATTTTGCTACTATGTATATCATAATTTCTTAGTGTGTTTTTCGTTAATGATAAACTGATGTATGTGGTTCATTGTAATGGACTTATGGTAAAAATTAATGTTAAATGTTTTTCCTACGCAAATTGTGCCACCCCCGTTCACCCTCATAGGGGTTGATTTAAAAAAAAAACGCTAAGATATGTATCTCATAATTTGTATTGCAGAGCATTATTTCAGTGTTCCGCAAAATATTTCAATATAATTAAATTCCCATACAAACTTAGATACCCCCTTTAACCCCCAATGGGGGAAAATTTCGAAAAACCCTGAAATACGTGTTTCATCATTTCTACTATATGCATTAATTCAAAGTTTCATGCAAAAATGTGCAATAAAAATATTTTTCTCATACATACTTTGCCACCCCCTTTAACCCATTTAGGAGTTGAATTTCCAAAAAATAATATGCCTATGTCCTTCTCATGAATGCAAACTATCTACATACCAAATTTTAGCAAAATCGGTTGGGTGGTTTAGGCGTGAAAATGTAACAGACAGACAGACAGAGTTACTTTAGCATACAAACTTTATAATATTAGTGTGGATTATTAAATTACGAACGTAAATACAATTTATATAAAAAATGTCGCGCTAAAAAAGACGTTTTTATTAAGTTTATTATTTTCCTAGCTAGGGAGCTCCGATAAATGCGTGCGATCGCTGTAAATTACAGTCCTATGAAAAAGGCGCGTGTTTCGTCGCGCACGCACCGCGGCCAGCCGGTACCGCCGCAACTGCGATGTCCCTATATTTTAAACCTGTAATATCTCCGAAACTATTCGTTTAATTTACATACTGTTAAGGACTATATTGTTCTATATTAAATGTAAAACTTATTTGAGATACTTCATTAGATAAGGATTATTGCTGTATTGCTTTAAATCGCTTCGTAAATAAGCCATTATTTTTCGTAAAAAGTAAAGGATAAAAATTGGTTATTGTAAGTTATCCCTAAGAGATAAACATATACTATCGCGAACTTTTTTGTAGACCTTTTTAAGGTAAACAATACTTAGTACATTATTTTGATCTATCTCGTAGAGTTCAGCCAGCGTTTGCAATGCAAGCGCAAAAAATATATTTATTTACGACTTCGCATTAGAAATCTTGAAATTATCAGTGGTACTCTAATATATGAAGCATGTTATTATAAATATAAACCTTCCTCTTGAATCACTCTACCTATTAAAAAAAAAAACCGCATCAAAATCCGTTGCGTAGTTTTCAAGATATAAGCATACATACATACAGACAATTATATTTTTTAGTTTTTTATTTTTATTTTAGACAAAATTATTTTTTCTGACGTTGAAAAAGACTTATTTTCTGGATTAATTATGTTTAAATAACTCATTTTGTTTGTGTTCAACACAAAAATTTTAGATTCTATACTTCTTATCGTCGGAGCTTGGTGGAATTCCATTCTTGATGTAATTTATTTAAAAACACTTGTACTTTCCACAATATATTTTATTATTTTTTATTTTTATAATTTAGCCAACCGGTTTCGCTATACAAGCATCATCAGGGCTTTATAACAACTATAGTTATAGATAGTTGTATCTAAAGTACAAGTGTTTTTAAATAAATTACAACAAAAATTTTACACCCCCAATATTCAACCCTTATAAATCACTCCTTATTTTGAAAACATTATTTACCTATAGACGTATATATTTTTTTGATGACTTATTTATTAAGAATGGATATTTTTTGTTTGTACATATTGGATTTTTTTTTCATAAGTTTCAACCCCTATAAATCATCCCCTATTTCAAAATAAAAAACCAATATAAATTTGTGTTTGAATGTTCACTACTAATTAAATCAATCAACTAACGAAAACTTGAAAGATTGATAACAGTTATAGAAACTTTTAACCTCTACTGTAAATTTCATTTTGAGAGAGATAAAAAAGTGAATCTCGGGAATACCAAAAAAAACACTTGCAGACGTACTTATATAATTCTTTGGCTTATTTATTTCGAAATGACATGACATATATACATTTACATATATACACACACACAAACGAACATAAAAAACGGCCCCCTTCATCAAAAAACCGGATGAAGCCAGCTGCACAGTATTTTCTTTCGTGTTCTTAGATATATACTTACACTTACAATCCAAAAACTACCTTGCTCTGAAATTTAAAAAAAAAGTTTATTTTGTTTTTTGACCGTATCTCGGTAAATTTTCAAGCGATTTGGTGGATCAAAACGTAGTTTTAAAGATAATTTTATAAGTTATAAATATATTATAGTTTCACATTTTTGAGCCCTTTATTTTTAAAAGGGCAGCGTTGAAAGGGTTCTAAAATGGCATCAGTCATATTATTATGTTAGGGCAAGCTTTGGAAGGTCATATCTCAGTTATTTTACAAGCTAAAAAAATTAAAGAAAGCAAAGTGTTTGTTAAAAAAAATATAACTTTCGTTCTTAACTAATTTTGCCATATATCCTATAGTTTTTCGAAAATTTTGAAAAAAAGGAAAAAAATTAAAAATTTCGGAAATAATTGTTCGACTTCAACTATATTTTGTTTTCGAAATAATGCATCCTAAATCGTTCAAACTCTCACATTTCATTGTAAGTACATAAATAAAGTAAATTGACTATGAATTATCTTTTATTGCAATTTGGGTACTATTGCCAAGGGTGAAATTGAGTTTTTGGTCTACAAAAAAATATAGATCGATTTTATTTCAGCCACAACTCTCTTAGTTTTTATGGTAAAGAGTTCTAATAACCCTCATTTTAAAGCATTTTAAAAATACTATTTAAATTTTTTACGCAATTTTCTCGGAAAATTTATCATTTTTCCGTTATTTGACGTTGAATATTAAAAAAAATCGTTCAAATAATTTATTCTACCTTCAATAAATGATTACTCGGTTTGTATTAGGTCTACAATCAATTAAAAGGCACCAATCTCTTAATTTTTTTATAAGCTTCATTTTTGATTCTTACATTTTTTTGGATAAAATGAATAGTTTTTCAGTTATTTATAAAAATCGTTTAAAAACATGATTTTTTTGAAGAAAAATGCCAATTTTCAATCGCATATTTAACCCTATGAATATAAAACTATTGAGTTTTAAAAAAAATAATTATGGGAACAATTTTTCCACCAAAAAATAATCCTGCCTGCCAAATATTTTTGCCTGGAGGTGGAACTCACCCCCCAGCAAAAAGGCACACCTCGAGATAGGGTAGATTTTGCTATTTGAAGTTTTCCCTACCTGCTGTCAAAATTTCAGGTTCAAAAAATTCGGAGGTTAAAACCGTGGTAGCTTGGATTATTAAGCTAGTAGATACGAATATACAACAAAATGGACCTTACCTAGATCTGGTTGTATCCACTGACTTTTATGACAATTGATGATAATTTTTAACTTGTATTGTGATTTGTTTTACTTTATTCTTTTTTATTCAAGTTAAAAGTGTAATTTGTTTTTTTATCTTGTTTATACTGTAACTATTACTAATGAAAAAAGACAAGCCCGCTGAGTTTCTTTCGCTGGATCTTCTCAGTGTGTGTCCGCAATACAGAATCGGTGGTAGTTTATAAAAATGTCGACGCACACAAGTACCACTTGTATGGTTCTGATTCTGATTGTTGCAAAGTCGTTTGCCGGTTAATTTCGGACAATCCAGCTGTTCAAAAATGAGACCTTCTAATAATTTTACGCTACTTGTGGACTCTGCCAGAGCTCTCTTTAGGAGGAGGTAAGAGATAATATACAACAGAGTTTACCCAGGTGCCCTGAGGTGGTACGACTTGACTTGACTTTGGTGTTTAGAAGAATGTGCCACTTATGTCTGCTTACTTGTGCCTCACTAAACAGTTGTCCTGCTCCTAGACAGGTTGTAGACCAATGCTAAAACGCCAATCCCACCATAGCACGAATCGAAGTTAATCAATCGATTTTACAAGCTTTAAAAAAATTCAAACTTGCAGATTTGTACTCAAGTCCCTTGGGACCTCAGCGAACCCTTTCACTATAAGAAAACACAAAAACCTTCGTCCACCATATTGGATTCAGAATTATTTTTCTAGTTGCTCTCAACGAGCTCTTTCATTTGATTCCCATATTGTAGATGTGCATTAAATATAATTATTCCACCAAATTTGATGGTTCGCCATATTGGATTTAGAATGACGTCACATTCATAATACTCACATAAAATTACTTTAATAAAAAAGTAAGTATCTTCACGCCCATATCCCCGAAGAAGTAGGCAGAGGCACAACCAGGGCACCCACGACTAGCCGAAGACACTAAGTCCCACAATGTGATAGGTGGCAAGCCTACCGGGCACATATCAAATACCGAGCAACGTTTTCTTTTATTAGAAAATTGGAAAAAGCCAATTTTCTTTTAGTTGCCCGACCCGGGATTCGAGCCCGGGACCTCAAACAGTCAAGTTCAACAACTGAACCGCTAGACTACAGAGGCGGTAATTACTTTAATAATTACTGAATAAGATTCATTTCTGCTTAAAAATAATTAAATAAATACTATATTAGTTTTATACTAGTTGGATTGAGGGCGAATTTGGTCCATGTTCTTTATCCCAAGCAGAGGACGAGTGCTAAAATTAAAATATCTTGATTTTTTTTTTACTTTGTGTTATTAATATAACATACTAGCGGTTTGGTACGTGCTTCGCTACGTATATGACCGCATGAATGACATAACACCACAACAAAAAAAAAGAAAAAAGGTTCAATTTGACTGAAAAGTATTCATCAACGAAATGATCCGCATTTATTGAATTAATTTGTTACAAAAAATTTAATAATGAAGAACCGCTTGACCGATTTTATGCAAACTTCACATAAACAATCTTCTAAATAATAGTCCTATAGTCTGACGTAATCGAAATGATTCTTATATATACGTTAATCTGTCTACCATTTGCCTTCCTACCAGACAGCTCGTAAAAGGTGAGCATAGGCGCGAAGAGAACTAACACTGTAACATACGACTAGGTGGTAGAGTTTCGCAGCGACCCGCCCGGTTTGGAACTACCGCCTTACCTATTTCTGTCGCCATAAAGTCAGTACTTGTCGTTAATATGTTCCGGTTCAGAGGACAGAGGAGAATTTCTAACCATCAGGAAATCCGTCTGCTTGACTGCTTTCCAATACCACAATAGAAAATAAAAAGAAATACGATTCCCATCTGATTGTTACTCGTATTAATAAAAATAAAGTTTAAAAATAATGATATAAGAACTGGCAGGCTTATTCATAAACGTTGCTTAACTTTTAATCACCAATTTAAGCAATGTTTAAAAAAATCTTATTCATAAACGCTATTTAGAGTTAATCATTTGTTTAAATATACTCTTAAATAGCTGTCACTTTAAGCAACCTCGGACCCTTGCTTAAAATTTTAATCAACAAAATGGCTGACTAAATTTCAAACAACTGATTTTATGTGCATTGACAAAATGCAACAACTAGCCATTTAATATGGCTTATTTGTGTATTCTTATGATTTTTTTATAATACACGCATTGAAATATTTTGATTTCGTTGAAGTGTGGACAAAATTGGATGGGATATGTTGGATTTTGGAACAATGTAGGACTGTAATAACATGTTTTATTATGGAGATGGCCAATGACTCCTATGAGGAAACGAGTAGTTTTCCAGAGCATTTTGTTATGATATTGGAAGCATAAAAGTAGAAAGATTTTCTGATTGTGAGAATTTCACGCCGTTTAGAGACACCAAAGGTGTCAATGGTGAGATTCCAACCTGAGGCTGGGATGTCAAGCCCCGAGCAAAAGTAAGTTTACCGGCTACTTTACTCTACGAACCGGAACAATTTAACAGCAAGCGCTGTCGTTATGGCGGCAGGAATATGTAAGGCGGTGGTACCGATCCCGGTGAGTCCCTGCGAAATTCACTCCTAGTAAGTTGTCACGGTGCTAGTAACGGTAAGCCTATGCTCGATTTTTACGCGCTGTTTAACTCCTGTTAGATGGTAGATGGTCTATTCTACTTTCTACAAAGGAACTCGAGCCAACACGGGGAAAATATTACAGAACTAAATTATTACAGAAAATCAGTTTAAACGTTTTGTGTCTATGTTGCATCAACTTTATTTACTCTAATAAATTTAATTTTATTGTAGTACAATATGTACGAGTATTTTATTGTAGAAATATAAATACTCTTTAGCAAGAGGTTATAGATGTCCGACACCGTATTCAGAAACAACGATGTTGATAACGGATGACAATTGTTTAATCCACTTTTAGCAAAAGAAATACGCATACAGCTACATTTCTACCAAAACCTACCAAGTTAAGCAGTATTTAACTAAGCAATGTCAAAATGAACTTTATGAATAACAAATTTTTAAGCAATGCTTAAGGCTTAATCAAATGATTAGTTAAGCAATGCTTAGGAGGTTACTTAACTATTTTTTATGAATAAGGCAGTGGATGCACAATCAACTGAAACAAATGACAACACAATTCACAAAGTGGTGCCATGCATCAACATGTTTATCTTTCCGTTAGTCCAATATTATTATTAATAACATAACAGAATTTTTTGTACCTACGCGTAAAATTTATATGACCAAAATGTCATGCATAAGGTGCCATTTTAATCGTCATATTCTATTTTCTTATGATAAATACCTGAAGTAGATAACAATTTCATTCGATTTGGTCAATAAGTATTTCGGTTTGAAAAAGTATTTTGAAAATACCTATTTTGCATTTAGCATTTAAATAAATACCTCAAAACTATTTCGTATTTGAAATAGTAAATCTGGAAAGTTTTTTGTATTCAGTATTTATATGCTTTTTAGAAACCATTTTGTACATCTCATAGAAATTTTAACTAAAAAACTTACCAATTCTAGTTTGGGTTGGAATCGTACCTTCACCTTGAGATATTAACTGTCTTAGTTTATGATAACGAGCGACCACTAGTAATAATAAATATAGCTGAAGAAGTCGCACAAATTGAAGTTAACCCCAAAGTTAGCAAATGACATGCTTGTTTCAAGAGTACTAACGATACTTATACACAGAAATACATAAAAAGATACCAGAATAAATTTAAGGAGAATCCAGACCTAAAAATGCAGACATCTTAATGTTCATCATACAAATACCTGCCCCCGTCGGGAATCGAAGTCGGTGGAGTTAGCGGTGTACGCTAGCCCCTTGACCAACGAGGTAGTGCATTTTTTCGATTTTGCACTCTTTTTTTGCACTCAGACTTTGTGGCAAAGGGACCATAAACCGATCAACATACATAAAATGGTAAAGTGCTGCGCAGCAACTTGCCTAAATAAGGATCCGCATAATGTTGTCCTGCTGCTATAATGACTGTCATGTTCCGGTCCGGAGAGTG
>NJDD01002759.1:25027-40473 GCA_002245505.1 Calephelis nemesis
TAGATAGCCTTCAAATTGAGGTCATCTATGGTTTCCTGTCACTAACGTCACTATTACCGAGCACATCTCCTTACGCCATTGCAAGATTTTATAATTTAAACACATTAAAACACGACTTAAAATGGTCTGCTATTTTATTTTGGGCATCAAACAAATAATTATGGTAAGAATTACAAGTAAATACAATTTTATTTGTCAATCAATGCATTTCACAACTCAATGTAATAATGTTTTTGACCAACTTTGAAAAAATGAACATAAAGATAATACAGGACAATGGGCGAGCTTATCTCCAGCAACAGAGATTTCTACCAGCTGACCCGTAAAAAGGAAAAAAAACAGAAACAAACATAAACGTAGACAAGTATAGATACACGATTTGTTGACTATGAAATACTTAAAAAATAATAATAAATAAATATAACATAATATGTAAATATATACATAAACATATATATGATATACATGAACATAAATCTACGTAGATAATGCAAACATACATAAGTATACATAATTATATACATAACTGGAAATCCAAAGAAAAAAACAAACGACGATTAAAAAAATCTTAGTTTGTGAGAGATAGTGCTCTTTTAGTAGTTTCTTAAAGACATTTATAATGAAAAATGAAATATGATAAAATTTTGGGGTTCCTTTTACATAGAACTGAAGTTCAAAATTTTTATTTTATCAAAACCCCATTCGTAATATCGGGTTATCTGTTGATAGGTGTTAAAAGTTATATTGAGGTTTCTAGTTTTATGCTTTTATTCGAATATTGTGCCTGAAAGATACTTTTAAAGTGTTGAAAAATGTGTAATCTGTGTACCCTGTGGCCTGTAACTTCTAAAATAAGAAAAAGATAAAACTAGAAAATGTAAATTTCCACCCAAAAATCGGTAGGAACGAAATCTTTCGTCGTTTTTTTTTTAATACGTTATAAATCGTAAACTGCAACCACTGTGCATGAGCTCTAAACTTTTATATTATGTTATTTGCTCGACTCGCGCTTGGCCGCATTTTTTGTTTGTCCTATATTTTTTATTAACAAGTTTAGAAACAAAGTATAAAATGACCAAATGACTTGAAATCCGGAATGTGGAGAATCATTTGAACGTAGAGCCAAATATCTTCTAATCAAGTCTCCTTTGCAGGGTTGGCAGAGAGTATAGAGATCCAAATAAACAAAAAATGTACAAGTGTGCTTAATAGTAGCAAAAATTTTATAAATTTTAAAGGATTATCAGTTACAATAGAATTAAATATTCTATTGTTAGGAATAATTACAAGTAAAACCTTCTCAGAAAATTAGATGTTTTGAATGTTTGAATGTTTTGTTGAAAGCTTGTTTGTATTAGCTTTGTAGTAATGAGCCGCCTGCTTTTTGAAGGTTTTTTGTAAGTTTCTATCTGAATTCCAATATTTTGTTTGCAAAATGTAGGTATCTACTGTTGTGGAATGTGTACCTACAAATGTAGATTTTATTGTTAAGAATCAAAAAGAAATTTGACTAGAAATTGATTAGCTTCCTTAAAAATATACAAATTACGCGAAATTCGAACCTAACCCCAAAGTTAGCAAATAATTTTATTGGTTAGCCAACGACACTTAATAGATACCAGAATAAGTCACAGTCAGTCAGTGTCATTACTTAACCGATTACAAACATTATTTTTATAATACTCAATTTTCGAGTACTTAGAACAAAATTGAGTATTTTGATCGATTTCGATTTCAATGATTACGTCGTTTATTTATCGTGTATTTTTATTTCTATAGCGCCAGGTTCCTTTATAGAATATGCCATCTACATGCCTGCCAGACAGCTCGTAAAAGGCGACGAAGGTGTAGTAAATTCGTCTGCTTGTTTGCCCCGCCCACAAAATTCATTTTTACTAATACAAACATTCATTTCGGATATTAAATTGATTTGTCCTTATAATTAAAAAATATATTTAGGTGTACTAATCACAAGCATGTACTTGCAATTTTTTAATCACAAAATTGACTTTAAAATATTTTCAGGACTACAAATTTTAAATAAAACAAAAATTTCGCGCGGGTAGGATTTGAACCTGTACCCTTTCGTCTCAAGCCAAGTCTCAATTTTCAGGATTGTTTTGAGTGTGCCTCCTCACTTATAAACAACTAGCTTATAGCCGCTTTTTTGTCATCTTTCATCAAAGCCAAATTTGATTAAAATTGGTTAAGTTCAAAATATTCCAAAACGAAAATTATTTATAATTTTCGTTTGGACAAAATGGCTGCCAAATTCAGAATCAGCACCACCCTCGTTTATGTCTTAAACGACACCCATATCGATTATATCTATAACGGTTGATTAACTTAAAAAAATGTAAAAAAAACCGATTGTTGTATGGCGGCCATCTTGTTCACCATTTTGAATATTTTATATGTTCTGGTAATTGCCACCTGGGCCTAAACCTGGCATCATCACAGAACCTCCATGTCTTTCCGTTTAGGCACGCCGTTACCTAACTTTTTACCAGATCGGGCTGGAACGGATATTTGCTATTTATTTCTTACTTTTAAATTTTTGCTTTCCGACATTAAGACATTTTTTTACGCTACGACTACCGTAGTTTCAATAATTGTAATCTCCAGTCATCATCTTGGATTTAAAAATCAATAAAAAATTCGTAATCTATGACTCCGTTTACCTCTTATAAGTCAAACTTTTAAAAAAAATCAAAATAAAAAAGTGGTCGCAATCAAAAAAACTTTGTAAAAATCGAAAAGTCATAGCAATACTGAACAATATTCACTATGGAAGCAAATCTCCATTTCAAACTGTTAAAAATCGAAAGCCTTTTTAATTTTGTATGGTGGACATAATTTTTCCGACATTTTGAATTTTTTTCTTAAAATTCAAAAACCTAATATAAACGATCAATCATTACTAAGGAAGTAAATTTCTATATTTAACGGTTCAGACGCAACAGACAAATCGATTTATTGCACAAATTCCTGCACTCGTCGGGAATCGAACCCGACCCTCGCGGTTGGTTGGTGGAGTTAGGCGTGTACGTTAGCCCCTCCACCAACGAGATGGTGCATTTTTCTTAATTTCACACTTAGACTCTGTGGCAAAGGGACTACCTTGGAAATGCGCTCTTTCTAATACAAAGAGGTTTTTTTTAAAATCGGTTAAAAATTACGAAGAAAAAGATTAACTTACAGAAAAATAGTACAGTACTGCGCAGCCACGTGCCCACTTAGCGATCCGCTATTACCTACCTACCTACTCATGCCGTCATAAAACTCTCATATTTGGATCCGGAGAGGAGGGTAGCCAGTAGACTTGCACATAAGGCCTAACATTCAGGCTGCAGGACATTGACGCACCTCTAACATCTATGGTTTCTATTGGCTACGTTTGTCCCTACCCTTCAGGATACCCGTGCGCTTGTTCCTTGACCTTTCAATTACAAAAATATATAGAAATCTAACATGTAACCTCTTCCTTTTTCCAAAGTCGGTTAAAAATTCAAATGTTTTCATAAAATAATAAATCTTCTATATCTTGCGTAGATATTAGATAGCCTTCAAGTTGAGGTTATCTATGGTTTCCTGTCACTTACGTCAATGTTACCGAGCAGATCTCCTTACGCCATTGCGAGATTTTATAATTTAAACACATTAAAACACGACCTAAAATGGTCTGCTAGTTTTTCGCATTAAACAAATATGATAAAGATAAGAAGTAAATATAATTTTAGTAGGCAGCAAATTCGTTCCAACACTCGATATGTTATCGTTTTTGATCTACTTGGCAAAAATGAAGAGAATATACGTTCGACTAATATATTTTTTAGTATATTATTCAATTTCTCCGGGGGGAACAAATTTAAAACAAAACATTTTTTTGAAAGAGGGAATTAATTCTAGAGAAAAACCTTTAGTTTTTGTCGTCGAAAATTTCGTGTACTTGGACAACGTATTTATTAAAATCGATGTCGGTTTTTTAGCAGGTGGATCACTTAATGGAAAGTCATCACCGCTGCCGACACTAACATTATTTTTACTAACACAAAGTGTATAAAATCATTTCGGATTTCAAGTTCTTTGATCCTCATAATAAAAAATACAATATTCCGGGCACAAGTACATGTCTGTATTTTCTAAATTGCAAAATTAATAACCTTAAAACATCTTTAGGAATAACTCAAAAGTGCCTCTTATGTTATGAACATGTAGCTGTTACCCGCGGCTTTGCCCAAGATAAATTGGGTTGTAATATACCTATCCTACCTACCGTTCCATACGAAACAAATTTTATTAAAATCGTTTAAGTAGTTTAGTAGTTGACGAGTAATTTATACATATTAAAAAAGGAAAGAAATCGAATAACTTCAAATTACATGTGAAGTAGTTCCATTGATTTAAACAAGATGTACGTAGTTAAAGTTACGTAATACGTACTTGTAATAAAACTGTGCAAGAGTCAATTTTGTGCATTGTATAAAATAAAAATAAATAGGTTTAGGCAACTAAAACGGTGCTGTCGAACACAATATATAATTTCTGTCTGTCTGTCTGTACCACAAGCGCGATTTACGTCGACTTTACTAAAGCAATCGTAATATAATTTGTCTGGTGACTGTTTTACGTCTTGAAGAAAGTTATAGAATACTTTTTATAACCATAACTAAAAGGTTTCCTACGGGAGAGGAGTTAAAATCGAAAATAAACTATATTATGTGTTTAATCTTTATTTAGTAACGCGTACTCTGATTTCACCTATTTGTTTCTAGGGTTCAGTAGCCAAAGGCCGAAAACCGGCCGAACTGTTATGGAATCTTTATGTCTGTTTCTCTGTCCGTCCATTTGTCACAGCCACTAAATTGTTAAAGCTTGGTAATTAGATGTGTTATGTTTCAACACATTAATTTTTTATAAAAAATTTTTATAAAAAAAATCGAACAAAACCGGATAGGTTTATATTAATTTACATGGGTTTTTAGTGTAATTTTTTTTAAACTAAAAAGTTTTCGCGAGAGGCACTTCCAATGTGCTAAAATGCAAAGTTGGCTGAGAGTGTAGAGGGCCAATTGGACGAAGTTGACGAACTCTACTTCTTCTATAAACCCCGTCGGGTTTTTTTACCATGTGAACCTTTATTATTACTTACTTAATTAAAACTTGATAAATATTTTTAACCGAATTCAAAAAAACGAGGAGGTTCTCAATTCGGTTGGTATATTTTTTTAAGTATGTATACCGATTTTGCGGAGGTTTCTAAATTTATTTATTATTTTTTCGTTTGATTCGGAATAGCTTCGAATTAGTCCCATAAAAATTTGTTTCAGGTAGGTTAATTAGTTTTTATTTTATTAAAATTTTTCAACTATATTTACCTATCCCGACGTTTATTTTGATTAAAATAAATCCTATCAGCACTAAACTAAAAAGTATTAAATAAAAATAATTACGTTAATAAAATCCGACTTCAAAACTTAAAAGTAAAAATAATAAAGATTTAATATTTATTATATACTACCTATTATTTATATGTGCCAATAACTAATATATGTTTGAAGGCGTTGTCAAGCCTTATGTCTGCATTTCCGGGTCTGGGTGTTAATTAAATTTATTCTGGTATCTATTTAAGTATTTCCATGTATTAGTATGACCGTTGACTAACACCCGTAAGACAAGCAAAAAATTTGCTTACTTTGGGGTTAGATTCAATTTATGTAATATGTCCAGAGATATTTATTTATTTATTTAATTATCATTTTGTAGTCATGAAATTAATAATATATCATATCAGTGTTATTCTATATTGAATACAATTTTTGACTATTGACTATAAACTAGCCTAACACGCTTGCACACGCACACTTGCACAATTGAGGCCGACTCCAGCCAGCGTCACGCTTACAAAATCTATGTTTTCTGCAGACCACGGCTATGTCTTAACATCACGAAAGCCGCTTGCTTTTTCGTCATCTTATCACATTAAAAACAATCGAAGTTTTGACAGGTCAATAGAGGATATGGAAAGAATATGATTACGTGTAAAAAATAATGACATAGCATTTAAATAATATTTTCCGTTCGATACCTACCTTATCTATACTAATAAATAGTGTAGTTAGTAGCTTAAATGAAGTTAGTCGGCAACAAATCCTCAAGAAGAAGATACTCATCCGCCAGTAAGTAATATTAAAGTTGACCAGAGAATTAAAATCGTTTAATATGATTTTTTTGCTCCTATTATTGAGCTCTGTTGTTTTGTTATGCTATTTATATCTTCAAGGAAAAGTAAACGAAAACTACTGGAAAAAGCGTGGTGTAACGTTTCATAATGAAAATAAAATTATGGGAGTATTTTGGGATTTCCTAACAAAAGAAGAAGCATTTTTCGTGAATCTTAGCAAAGTTTACAAGAAGTATCCCAATGAACCAGCGGTTGGAATGGGAGCATTGTTTTCTCCATCATTGTATGTGTTAAATCCCACGAACATTCAACATGTACTGTCGGCAAATTTTAATGCTTTCGACCGTAGACTTTTTGCAATCAATGATTCAGATGTATTGGGTGACAATCTGCTCTTTCAAAATGGAAAGAAATGGAAGCTTGTTCGTCAAAATATGACTCCGCTTTTCACCTCTGCCAAACTTAAGAGTATGTACTATGTTATGGAACGAAGCGCCGAAGATTTTGTCAAATATTTGAAGGACAATCCTGAGTTGAAAAATGGTGACATATTTCAAGTATTATCGACGTTTTGTAGCGCGGCAGTCGGCGCTGCCATGTTTGGTATATAACAACGGAATCTGTTTTTGACTCTCCATTTTTAAAAATGGCTAGAAATGCATTTAGATCTAGTTTTATGATAAATTTGCAGTTAGTGCTAGGAATCCTGTGTGCACCACTTTTTAAATTACTGCGGATAGAGTTGTTTAAAGCACATGAGACATTTTTTGTTGGAGCTATCAAACAAGTTCTCAGGCGACGTGAGCAGGAGAAAAGTAAGAAACATGATTTTGCTGATTTGGGTGTGTTACTGCAAAGCACTGGAGTTTTGAAAGATGAAACAGGAATGGAAATAGAACCATCGGATGAACTTTTAGCTGCACAAGCGTTTTTCTTCTATAATGCTGGCGTTGAACCAAGCGCCACAATAATATTTAGTGTTTTAATGGAACTGGGGAGAAATCCAGAAGTTCTACAGCGAATCCATGAACAAGTAGATGAAGCTTTTGAAAAAGGCGAGGGTAAAATTACTTATGATATCTTAGCCAACATGGAATACCTAGATATGGTTATGAACGAATCTATGCGACTTCATCCCGCTATCGGTTTTTTAAATCGACTATGTACACAAGATACGCATTTGCCAGTAGGTAATATTAAAGTTGATAAAGGAACTAAGATCTTTGTACCAATATTCGATATAAATCATGATGAAAAATACTACCCCAATCCAGAAAAGTTCATTCCAGAACGATTTTCACCCGAAAACAAAAGCAATATTCAAGATGTTTTATTCATGCCTTTTGGTAACGGACAAAGGATTTGTATTGGGATGAGATACGCACATTACCAAGTAAAAGCTGGCCTCGTTCACTTGCTACGTCATTTCACTGTTGAAACTAAGGTTCCTGAGACTGGAATACAATATAATAAGGAAATAGTTGCCGTTCGAATGAAAAACGTCGATGTGAAACTTTTGGATCGAAATTTGAAGAAAGTCAACTAATTTTCCTGTTTTTTTTTTCAAATTATACTTAAAAAAAACAAAAAGTCAATATCAGTACCAAATGTCCTAACTAGCTTTGCGAGAAAGATGGGACTATTTCCACTTGTCAAGATCTATTGATTTCTGAAAAAAGTGTAAACGTTTAGTGCATATCAATCTTGTAATAAAACTGTGGAAGAGTAAATTCTGTAGGTTCGGCAGAACTATTAAAAGGGTGATAGCGACTAAAAACAGGTTTCAATTAAAATCAATTTTGAATGTTATTGGAATCTAATAAGTTAAATAGATTGATTATGAATTCCTCATAATTATACAATATTTTTTATATTTTCTCCGTATTTTTTTACTACGTTACAAAACTTAAATTTAAAGTAGGATGTACAATCACTTTAAATATTGTGGACTAAATGAAGTCGGTTTTGTAAGATACAGGAAACGCTTGGTGGCAAATCTTCTTTATTATAGTCTATTTATTTTAACAAACGCGTACTGAGTGTGTTTCCGATAATGACAGAGTGAGATGTAGCGTTTGTAGCGATTGGCACTACGCTTGTGTTATCATTGTCAAATTGTAATGGCGCATTCTGATTGATTGAAATTAAGTTTATGTTGATTATGTTGACCAATAACAATGCAGTACATTTTTTGAAACTTGTTTGTTAAAAAAATAGAATACTGTATCATTTTTACTAAATTTATGCAATAAACAAAAATTCTCCGTCGGGTCCTTGGATTAGAATAGACCATATTCTGCCTCTCTGCCAGGCAACTCGTAAGAGGCGAGCACTGGTTAAAATATAGGTCATTGCCAACGAGACCACTGCTGGTAGAGTGCTGTGCAGCAATTTTCCGGGTTAGCATCTACCGCTTTACATATAACTGTTTAAAGAATATTCAATTTTTAATATTATTTGTAACCTAAATAGTTTATCAGATTTAAATGATTTTTTTATACAAAAGGAGGCAAACGAGCAAGTGGGCCACCTGATGGAAAGTGATCACAGCCGCCCACGGACATCCGCAACACCAGCAATATCACAAATGCGTTACCGACCTTTAAGGATTGAGTACGCTCTTTTCTTGAATCCCTTAAGTCATAACTGCTTGGGAATACCGCCTTCGGTAACTGATTCCACAAAGTTGTTGTGCGAGGTAAAAAATGTCTTCGGAATCGCACAGTTGTAGACTTTTTTTGCATTGCAGTATAATACTCGTATCAGTAATAATATAATGTGGACTCCGTTCTTAATATACGTTTTTTTTTCAAAATTACATTACTTTCATTTTAACCAGTACTTACACAAATAATATTTTAATAATGAAATAATGTTGTGAATTTGAAATAAAAATTGTTGTTCGCTAACTGTTTGCAAATTATGTTTCTGCTTTTGTGAGCAATATTTTTAGTTTGCTGTAATTGTTTAACTACTAGTTGTTTAGTTTATTGTTATATTTTTAGTTTACTATTTTATAACTATTTTATTTGTGGATACTTTTATGATCGTGGCTTACAATGTCGTGTAAAATATGATTTATTTTTTATTCTTTGAAAATAAAAAGAAATACCATTGCGGATTTTACTTTTATTAATTTTAAATGTGTATGCATAAATTATATCTTTTTTAGTATCTGATTTTTCATACAACCCATTTATAAGCCTTTACTGAAAAAGAGTGTTCTGACGTGTCTGTGAGTGTGGCTGTCTGTTGCGGAAAAAGAGGGGTGTTATAAGTTTGACGTGTGTGTGTCTGTGGCATCATAACTTTTGTATGGCTGCACATGCACCTATTTTGAAGCTGATTTTAATTAGAAAGCTGACGTGATTGAGAAAGTTCTTAGATTTATTGCAAAAAGATTTCTTTGGAGGTGATCAATTTTTTTTAATTTCAGAATTATTCTCAAACATAATTTTGAAGCATTTCGTTGTTTCTATTTATGTTTAATATTTTTGTAGCCTGTGCAAGATAAGGAACTGTATGAAATTGTATATCTCATTTGTACTTTTAGCAGCGATGGAAGGTGTACAGGGAATAGTGTGAACGGAGCGCTGGGTTAAAAGCGAGGTTTTATTATTATTATTATTATTTCTACTAATGTTTAGAATCCTAACAGCATCAGTATGTGAAAATGAAAATAAAGTTTTCTCGAATATTTGTGTAAAGATGTTGCCACAGCAATATTTAATTATACCAACATATTTGACTACCTCGTAGTGTGCAAATATTTTATTTTAATATTTATACATGTGAATGATTTACTTAATTATTGAAACTTAATTTTACATATGTATTAATTGAATTTATCCGCAGGACAGCGACACACCTGTAATATTTATGGTGTCTGTACGCCATGGTTCTCCCTTACCATCAGGATACCCGTCTGCTTGTTGCTCGAACTTTCAATTAAAAAAATAAAGTTGTCGAACATATAACCACCTCATTTCTTTAAAGTCGGTTAAAAATTCAAATGTTTTTATAAAATTATGAAGGGGATTATTATGTTGCCTGCAAAGATATTAGATAGCCTTTAAATTGAGGTTATCTATGGTTTCTGTCACCTTCGTCACTATTACCGAGCAGATCTTCTTACGCAATTGCGAGATTTTAAAATTTAAACACATTAAAACACGACCTAAATGGTCTGCTAATTTACGTTGCGCATTAAACAAATACGATAAGGATAACACGTAAATACTTTATTAGTGGGCAAAATTTACCCAATGTAATATCATTTGTAATCGACTTCAAAAAATGAGGGGTTATACGTTCGACTCTTACTTTTTATGTATGTTTTTAAATTTCTCCGTTTGTGGACCAATTTCATTTTTTTTTAATTTTTTAAATTGAAATACATAATAATAAATGTTATTTCTTACATCCATAAACTTTAAAAGGGTTTCTGCGAATGTAGCACTTCACATTTTAAACATTTATACTTCTTAAGATAAAACACAGAAAAAAAGAAATAATAATTACATAGTGAGTTCAAAACTATTGGCAAATTCTAAATTTGAACCGGTTTATATTCACAATTATTAACATGTGGGCACGCATGCAAAAGTTGCTCCACTTCTATTCGAAATCCATACTAATATTATAAATGCGAAAGTAACTCTGTCTGTCTGTCTGTCTGTCTGTATGTTACCTTGTCACGCCTAAACCACCCAACCGATTTTGCTGAAATTTGGTATGTAGATAGTTTGCATTCATGAGAAGGACATAGGCATATTATTTTTTGGAAATTCAACCCCTAAAAGGGTTAAAAGGGGTAAAGTGGCAAAGTTTGTATAAAAAAAATATTTTTATTGCACATTTTTGCATGAAACTTTGAATTAATGCTTTTTAGTACAAATGACGAAATACGTGTTTTAGGGTTTTTCGAAATTCACCCCCTTTGGGGGTTAAAGGGGGTGGAAAAGTTTGTATGAGAAAAATATTTTCATTGCACATTTTTGCATGAAACTTTGAATTGATAATTTTTAATACAAATGATGAAAAACGTATTTCAGGGTTTTTCAAAATTCACCCCCATTGTGGGTTAAAGGGGGTGGCTAAGTTTGTCTGGAAAATTTAATTCTATTGAAATATTTTGCGTGACCCTGAAATAATGCTCTGCAATACAAATTATGAGATACATACCTAAGCGTTTTTTGAAAATCAACCCCTATGGGGGTTAACGGGGGTGGCACAATTTGCGTAGGAAAAATATTTAAGTAACAGTAATTTTTACCATAAGTCCATAACAATGAATCACGTACTAACATCAGTTTATCATTAACGAAAAACACGCAAAGAAATTATGATACACATAGTAAAATAGCAAATATTAATATCATAATCATAGCAAAATTGGTTAAAAATCCCTACTAATATTAAAAATGCGAAAGTAACTCTGTCCGTCTGTCTGCCTGTTACGCTTTCACGCCTAAACCAGTGAACCGATTTTGATGAAATTTGGTACAGAGATAGAATAGACCCTAAGGAACACCATAGGCTACTTTTTATTGCAAAAATAGGGGAGAATGGGTAAAAAGAGGGGATGAATGTTCATATGTATATTCGTCATTTTTAAAGCTGTAACAGTGAATCTTTGTATTTAGACACTTTATGATGAACGAAAGAACATAGACTACTTTTTATCACTAAAAATGAGGGAGAATGGGTAAAAAGAGGTGATGAATGTTCGTATGGAAAATCGTTTTTTTTTTGAAAGGGTATACTTCAGAGGTGGTTCCATGGTCACCAGGTTAGGATCTAATGATAAAATCCTGGGTAAAAACGAGGGAAACTCCAAAAAAATGTTGGCAAGAATAGTGTTTTTGTAGATTATGATCACTTTCTAGCATTCGACAATGGTCACCCCATACACGGACTCAACAGACTTGCGGAATAGGCTAACCGTTAAGTATCTTTGAGGGACTTGGAGATATTTACACAGACGCAAGGGAGAAGATCAGCTAGCGCTCAGCGTCAAGCTCAAAGTAGAATCATTTTCAGAAGGTTTAATAGGAATGTTTTTGTTAATGCAGGATTCTATTATGACCACAAGTTACAGTATAAAAATACTCCTTTGATTTTAATTGGCATTGTGATCCCTTAAAATTCAAAGATGAAACGCAGGGTTGTGCTAATGGTAAGGTATTATTACTTAGCTTGGTGAACCAGCTGAGCTGCTAAAGTCTCTTTTATTGTGCAATTCTGATGAATCTCAAAGATTTTTAAGCAATATTCGCAAAAGCAATAATTGTTTTCAAATGACGTCGTTTAGAGTAGGTAGGCACATCATTGTGCTAGGACATTTTTCTGTGCAAGGTCAAATTTATCGCAGAATCTGTTCGTACTAATATTAAAAAGCTGAAGAGTTTAATTTTATTGCTACTATTTCTAAATATGTGAGTTTATGAAGATATCCCGGAAGGGTTAGTTCGGCTTAACTGTACAACCAGAGCGCTCACGACTAGAAGAAGACATTAAATCCAATTTGGTAGATAACAATTTCTAAATGTGAGGGTCGGGCACCATATAGAAAATTTGGGTTTTCTAATTTTCTAATTAAAAAAAAATGTTGCTCGGGATTGGATATGTGTCCGATTGGCGATAGGCTTGCCACCTATCACATTGTGGGACTTAGTGTCTTCGGATAGTCGTGGTTGCCCTGGTTGTGCCTCTGCCTACTTCTTCGGGGAGATGGGCGTGAAGAGACTTTTTTTTAAATTACGAAATAGAAGAAATGTTAACGTAGACATGTCATTTTTGTTATTATAACAAAACATGATTTATATTTCATTATCTTAATTTTACTATCGATTAAAAAATATTATATATTTCAACAATTTTTCAATATATACATACCTATATTATAAAAGAAATTCGTGTCGGTTCACCATTTATATCTCGAGAACGACTAAACCGAGTTGATTGAAAATTGATTGGTAGGTAACTTAGAATCGGGAGAAGGACCTAACGTACGTAAGCGAGGAAACTACGAAAAACAACATTTTACTTTTTCGCATATAAACTGAACGAATTTTGCCGGAACAGCTAGCAACTTACATGAATAGTGTAACATATTTGGCAAAGACTACAATACATACCTATTTGGTACTTGTAATATGTACAATATACATCTTACTAACCCTGTAAGTATCCTTATGTTTTTGATTCTTTTTAATATTGCGTCCTTTATATTCTAGACGAGTCTATTATATTATGATTGATATAGTTTCTAGTTTTATTTTGTTTTGCCCACTTTTTCTTTTCCATAATCCTTTTAAATCACTGAAATACACTAAAATATTTGAATATTAATTACATTAAATATTTTACAATATTTGAAATTTTCAATGACGCTAATGATTATTTTGAAGATGTCAATCAATGGGTGCACAGTTAAAATATTGTCAAAATTGCGTGAACAGCAGCGTCTCTATCGTCAGATAACGGAGTCAAAATGACATCTGACTGTGACGTAGAAGATCAAAAACTACAGTGATGATCAAAGAATATAAATACTCTGTAACAAGAGGTGATGATCATATTGTATTATCTACAGTGATTATTCCTGTTAATTTCGAATCTGTCAAATTTGAACTTTTAGTCATCCAGGTGTTGTTGACATTGTTAATTACCAATAGACTATTTCATTATTTTTTTATGGGACACGAGAGATGGAGTAAAATTCATAAAAAAATATGTTGCTAAATTCGGAAACGATTTGAAAAAGTACACATTTTGCAATTTTGCGTAACAGAACCCTTGCCATAATTTTCTTATACTCGCTACTGTCGCTGTAAATTATTTGTATAAAAACTTTGAACGACGCCTCTATTATTCATTTAAAAAAGTAACTTACTGAACGTAATCTATGGTAAAAGCTCAATTGTGAAAAAATCAAAGAGTAATAAATAAGCAAATAGTTATCCCTGAAAGAATTACAGAAATTGTTTTAACCCTACAATATATAAGGCGATGATATTTATACCAGAGATATTTAATAATATTAATCTCTGCTAATAAACGGGAGTTTTTAAATAAAGACTGTAATACATTAAATAAACACCCACACTCATAAATACACATCGATATTCAAAACACAAATGCAAATCAAGATTTCATCATCAATTAATTTTCTAAAAATTGAATATAATTAAGTTTGTTAAATTAAATATCATAATAATATAGGTGTAAATATTCAGAAATGGAGACAGGTTGATAAGAACGATTTTCTGTACATCATACACTCAAATAAAATTGGTTTCCGAATGCCTATACTATATAACTAGCTATCAGTTGAAAATCAATGAGAACTGTATTTTGTTCTCTAAGATTTAAACCATATACATTTTGTAGTGATTTAGAAATGAATACCAAAGAACAGATACCTACCATTTAGACTTTCTGTTTGTATTTTTGAAGTGAAAACTTCTCTAGCGGCGTTGCGATTTTTTTCGGAATGGGTAAAAACTTCTAAACTCAAGTTTTCACTTCCGCCGGCACTGCCGAAGAGCAACCCGTGTTTTTTTATTATTAAGACGGTAAATAAGTTTCCATTTAATTAGAAAAATTATGCACTAGGTACCTAAAAATATTAAAAAAACGAAAGAAAAACAAAAGTATGGACTTTATTGACTTAGTACTTTCTTGATTTGCAATCATTTCTAAAACTACATTATTGATTAAAAAAATCAATATACCATAAAAACCACACCGTGTACAAATGTATACAATAATCTAAAATCAAAAGTTGCATTGAGATTTTGCACAGTGACATAACTGTCCAAAAGTAAAAATGCAAATGGCAACATGGGATAGTAAAATAATTTTGGTGTTTTTAGTTTTTAGTAACAATGTCGGATACCCCACAAAATCAACTCATGTTTGTGGGGACCAAGAGATGGCGTTGTAAGACATTTTGGTCCCACAGATTTTGTATGATTTATTATCGGACTACTTAATTGTTCTGCGCACCCGTCTTTTTATTTTTTTTATGTCAAAATATGTGACGTTTCTGTGAAATTTTAAAATTTCTCTGTTATGTTTTAATATTATTTCATATTCTTAAATCTTAAGTTTGTTGTGGCCATTTTCTTGTAGCTTTTGTTGTTATGTTTGTTATCAACATTAATTAGTACTTCATACAAACTGTATGAGTACTGCCATATACTTAAAAATATTTAAGTTATTTTATAAAATATAATACCTTGTTCTATAATTAAAT
>NJDD01002759.1:76111-92277 GCA_002245505.1 Calephelis nemesis
TGCGCTTCACCTGCTTGTGCAATGCGATAGCTAACTAAATATGATGCCTCCGTGACCTTTTCGTTGATAGTTTGTGTTACATGCATCAAATTTTTTTGACTTTCTAATAACTGGTCTTTTTTGCGAATAAAAAATTCTTTATTCTTGTCTTTAGACTCGGGGTGTACAGTTTCTAAATGTTGGCGCAATTTGGCAGGTACCATGGAACTATTAGGAAGCAGTTTACTACAGAGCATGCATAGAGGTGAGCCGTTGGAATCAACAAATCCGAAACTGATATAAGATTCATCATACTTCCTTCTTTTTGTCTTTGAAACCGTAGAGCTTGACGTCTTGGCATCATCTTCTGGATCGGTGATTGCTATATTCTCCACGCGTACTGCTTTTGAACATTCAGCGTCATTAGAAGATGTTGCAACACGTTAAACACCTTTAAGCCAACGTTCCATTCTTCTTTATTTATAATGTTACACGTCAGGATAGTGGGGTTTAAACAATGCACAATCGTTACTGCATATAAGAGACTAAATTTAGTACCTACAGTGAAGAAATGTATAAAACTGAGACAACAGAATACAGCAGGCAGTAAAACAATTAACACTATTTTCTCGCTAGCGAGCTTGTAGGTAAGTAGGTAGTAACTTATCGCTTCGAACGCTAATCGTCAACTGACGACGCGCGACGTGCGATCGCCGCTTTTATAATTAGTCTTAGACTCGATCTCAAATATTCTCGAAAATACTCGAGTCGGCATCTTTGATAAACAAAAAGCAAAAACAAAGACAGAAATTAAAAAATTGCGTTGTAAACAATATCGACTTTATCCTTTGAAGTTAGAGTCGAAAGTCGCTTGTTGACAACTATAGCGTCTAATTCAGAGGCGGCTTTTATCAAAGAGACTGCGCACTCACAAGTATACTACCCGCTCGCTTTAAGTTTGCCGCTGGCGATAGGAAAAGAAAGAAAGAAAGAAAAGAAAGAAAATATATTTATTTACGGAATATGTGTGTTAGGTTGTTACAAAGTTATTTAAGCTTTCCAACATATTCTATCACATTGTGGTGTGCCAATATTGAAATATTTTTAAAAACTGATTATTTAGTTATATGTATACACAATGTTTAAATATTCATTTAACAAATAGTTTTATTCTTATTACAATTTGAATTATAACTTACAAACAATTTTGGTTGGTCATTTTAGGTATGACGTCCGAAAAGTAGCGTCAGCAAAACATAATATAAAAATATTTTTTATTTAATTGTAATAATAAAAATTGTATACGTACATATTTAGTTAAAACTATGATACATTGTAAATTTTGTTGTCACGTGGTACGCGCATTCCACAGACCTGCAAACTTAGAGCGAACGGGTTGTACAAGTATAACATTGTTGATACCAAACTTATGAGATATTGTACCAGCTAGCGTTTTGTCCCGGCGCGGCCGCGGAGTCCGCGCAGCCGCGGAGTCCGCGCAGCCGCGGAGTCCACGCAGCCGCGGAGCGACTAGAGAGAGGTGTTTTGATTTTTTTTTTCAAAATTCTTGCGGAACCCCGACGGAGGTATCATGGAACCCTAGGGTTCCGCGGAACACACTTAGAGTATAGCTGTAGTAGGTTATTAACATTTACAAATTAATTTAGTAAATCCGTTAAATTATTTTATTGTAGATTATTAACTAAACCATAATTTGCTAGTATTGTGTTTAAGAGTACCTAAAATCATATACTCGATTCCAATTTCCAATATTGCATGAATCGAGCTTCAAAAGTAACCCTACAGGAGAGCCTTGCGTGCGAGAGTGCTTGTTCGCTAGCCTCTATAAAAAAGACGTGTTGCACTCCAGTAGTGGCGGTAGAAGTGACTATTAGTGAATATTAACGTTGTGCATTTTTGATATTTTGGAATAATTAGGAAATAGTTTTGCACGAATTGCTTTAATTATCAGTACAAAAGTACTATCATTAATGCACAAATATTATTTTCATATCATTAATATGCGTTTGGCTTGACAAAAACTCGGTAAAATGATAGCACATGACGACTAGGAGCGTTGTCTTATATCTGTATAACGAAGATTGCTCGTCTGCACGTAAAGATTATTTTCAGGATGTAATGGAAAGCAAACAAGCAAGCAAGGTCTGTTGATATTTTACGTATCTGCTATGTATCATGCTGTCTTATGAGAATTTAATGGTAGGTATATTGTGGCATTTTATCCATTGCGATTCATATACTCTTCGGAAATATCTAAGCAATACAAAAACAGCAATGAATCTACGTTTCAATTTAGATCTCGCGCCGTTTTATTCGCGCATGCGCCCTGCGTCGTCTTCCGTTCCGACTATCTGACGCGAGTCTAGAAGCTTTTACCTATTCCAAAAAAAGTGCGCAACGCCGCTAAAGAAGTTTTTACTTCAAAAATCTGTTAGAAACTATGTTACTTGATGGTGGAGATAGTGGAGAAAGTCCTAGTAACTATTTAAACTTCCATAGAATCGTAAACATTAGTACCGCCAATATGAGAAAGAGTTTTAGAAATAACTACGTAAATAAAACCCGACTTCAAAACTAAAAAGTAAAAAATAATGAAGATTGAATTTTAAGTATCTACTATCTATTATTTATAAGTGCCATTTAATATTAGGTTTCAAGTCCATGCCAAGCCAATTTGATTTGTAATATATAATTATTAGTTTATGGCTTAGCACCGACTTCAAACCTATTAATAAATGATACATATAAATAGTAGGTAGTGTATACTTAATATTCAATCTTTATTATTTTTTACTTTTTAGTTTTGAAGTCGGTTTTTATTAACGTTGTTATTTTTATTTAATACTTTTTAGTTTGTTGCTGATATGATTTAATTTGATAAAAATAAACACCGTGTTGTATAAAACAACCGGCGCTGGTAACTTGATAAGTCATGAAAAAATTAATTATTGTGGACTGTAAATTTATGTTAATTTGATAATTACTGACGAGTCCTAAGATCACTGTGCGAACAATCAACTCGAAATAAAAGCAACCACTAACCTTATTTTCTTCCTCTCCTGGCTCAGATCCAGTCCCTCAGCTTTCAGCAGGATGCACGGCACTATTACTTGGCTAATCAGGGATTCGTCACGGGCAAAGAAAGCCTTTATTAAAGATTATCATGAAGCAAAGGAATAGCTCCTTGTCTCATTGTTGTCTTTAGCGGACTAGCGGGGAAAGTAGGAGTGACAAAGGAGTATAGGTGAAAAAAGAAAAAAAAAATTCATAAAATAAAAACAAATGGGCCCACCTGAATTAAATTTTTATAGGGCCAATTCGAAGCTATTCCGCATCAAACAAAAAATAATTACGTAAATCGATTTAGAAACCTCGGTGCACATACATTAAAAACCAATATACCGGCCAAATTGAGAATCTCCTCGTTTTTTTGAACTAGGTTAATTATGGAGGAACCGATTAACATTAAAAATATATGAGTCGAACATAACACATTTTTAAGTCGGTTAAAAAGGGAGGTGTCATAAGCTTGGCAATGCGTGTCTGTCTATGCTAGAGCATTATAATTTTTGAACGGATAGACCGGTTTTGATGGAGATTTTTTTTATTCGAAAGATGATGTGATCAAGATGGTTTTTAACTACATTATATGTAGGTTTTGTCGCGGGTTGTTAAATACTTTTTTTAGTTTTATTATCTCCGTCTTGTCTATGAAGTTCAATACTTAATTATAGGCCTACATACAAATAAATAAAAAAAATTGTGTGTGTACATATGTACACGCGTTAGAAGTTATACTTCTTCGGCGTAATAAGATAAAATTTTAAAAATTTTATCTTTTGCCTTATTTTACATTTGTAGACAAAATGACACTAACCATAGAAATAAAGAAATATTGTGACAGTTTAGACTAGGAGGGATCGGCGCATGAGTACCGAAAACTATTCCACCTCAATTTTTTATGCGATCCTCTTCAAATTGCCCTCCTAATGATATAAATGCATGTTGCCATGGTGCAACCCGGTGCCATATTGTTTAAACCGAAATTGTTTAAACAATTGCAAGGAATTGTTATTTTTCAACCAGACAATTTTTTTTTATATTCTTTATTGAAAAACCAATAAAAATATCCTAAGACTTTTCACGATAAAGTTAATATTTTTAACGATATGAATTTTTAAAAGTTTGAGAAATCTTAAATTTGGATACTTTCGACCCATGAAAAATATATTAAAGAAAATCATAATGTTTAAATAATATATTTTTTAAATCCTCTATACAGTAGTTAATAATATTGTTAATAGAGATTTAATTTTTTTTATTGTTTATATCTTTTTTTAATTGTTAAAATAAAGGCTTATTTTACATCTGTTATAATGGGTTTCCACAAAGTAGCGGCTGATTCAATAAAATACCTAGTTACATGTCACAGTGTTAGTCACACACAGTATCTTCACGACCATAATATCCCCGAAGAGGTAGGCATAGGCACTACCAGGACACCCACGACTAGCCAAAGCCACTAAATCCCATAGTGTGATACGTGGCAAACCTATCGCCAACCGGGCACATGTCCAATCCCGAGTGTAATAAAAAAATAACGTTTATGTTTATTAGAAAATTGAGAACCCGGAAAATATATTTTTATATATTATATTCTTAAAGTCTTCTGAATCACAAGCACATAGACCTATGCCACTAATATTTTTTTTTACATTTACAAGCTTTGGTTTTACAGGCTTTCTTACAATTATACGGTTTTTTAAGATTAGTTGGGAATGGGCTTTTGTTCATAAATAAAGATAGCAAAGTACCATTCTCTAATTTATAGCCGAAATTCAGAAAATCTTAATTTAAAGCGAAAATTTATAGCGAAATTAACAATTAAGAAAAGATATAAACAATGATTTTTTTTAAATCTCTGTCATCAATATTATTAACTATTGTATAGAGGATTTAAAAAAAAAATTACTTAAATATTATGTTTTTTTTAAATATATTTTTCATGGATCGAAAGTACCCAAATTTGAGATTTTTTGAACTATTAAAAATTCATATCTTTAAAAATATTAACTTTTTCGTGAAAAGTCATAGGATATTAATTTTTATTGGTATTTCAACAAAGAATATAAAAAAATTGACCGGTTGGAAAATAACAATTCCTTGCAATTGTTTAAACAATTTCAGTTTAAACAACATGGCACCGGGTCGCGCAATGGCAACATGCATTTATATCATTAGGAGGGCAATTTGAAGAGGATCGCATAAAAAAATTGAGGTGGAATATTTTTCGGTACTCATGCGCCGATTCCTCCTAGTCTAGTTGTCAGTTCTCACGCAAACATACGTAGATGTCCTCACTTTTACTTTGTTGGTACCTTTTTTTGAAAAACTAAAATGTTATCTATCACACGCACATCAGCGCACACCGTCATGAAAAACCGACATGATGAAGTTAGCTAATTCATCATATCGGTTTTTCGTGACGGTGTGCGCGCGCATCGTAAAAATTTACCCTCATCATTTTTTCCTAACGCGCCAAAAGAAGTATAACTTCAAAATTGGAGTGTTTATTGGTAAAATTTATATTATTATAGTTTATAGTTTGTGTCAAACTAACATTTTCTAATATTTTTGTCTGTCTGTCGCTCTGTCTGTTTGTTTCGGCTAATCTCTGAAACGACTAAACCAATGTATTTCAGAAAGTCTTTCATACAAATAAATAAAATTGACGGGACTTTCACTAGCAGGCTACCGATATAATAAGGAGTAAATAAGAGTACTTTTATTTTAAAAAATACTATTTACACAAGTAAATAAAATTAGAGTGTCTGTTTATAGTATTAAAATAATCCCTTTTTACTACATGTGTATTATGAATGTGTAATAAGTATGCACCAAATACATATCAAAATACTTTATATCAGTCTGTCTGTCGCTCTGTCTGTTTGTTTCGGCTTATCTCTGAAACGACTTAAACAATGTATTTCAGAAAGTTTTTTTTTCAAATAAATTAAATTTTAAATGGACATGTTCATAATATTAAATTCACCGCTTTTTCCTACATGCATATGAATGTATATAGGATACGTATACCAAAACATATTTTTTTTAATTCATTTAATTTTTACAATTCACTATCCGTTTATCCCGGCTTATCTCTGATATGACTAAAACGACATTAATGTTATTATAATTGGCAGGTATTGATGTGATAAAGAGTAACTTAGGCTACAAATTCTATTAATTGACGTTTTTTCTTAAATTCCACGCGGAAAAAGTCGCCAGCAAAGCTAGAGTATACATAAAATTGTAAAAGAGTGGATTCTGTGTATTCAAGATATTTAATTTATAATTGCTTAAGCTGCATTTCGACTCGCCCAGATTGGTACAACCGCCTTACTATTCCTGGTGCCATAACGTCAGTGCTTTCTGTTGACGTGTTCATGTTCAGAGGATAAGGTAGAATATGGTAGTTAACTTGCTTTTGCTCGAGGTCTAACTTCCCGACCTTAGGTTGGCAATGCACCATTACCTTTGGTGTCTCTAGGCAGCGTGAATTTCTTACCATCAGGAAATCCGTCTGCTTGTTTGCCTTCGATTAAAAAAGCTGCATTAACAAAATTTGATGAAAATTAAATCAAATTTAAACTAAACAAGCCGAGGACGTTTAATTAACATGTTGAATTTTGTGTTTTCTCGAAATGGTTCATATTACTCAGAAAGTTTCTCTGAACTTTTGAGCTCTCTCTGAACTTAGGTGTGCCATCGCTTTCCTATTACAAAATCGAAGAGCTTATGATTTTTTTTTTTTTATAATTCTGGAAGGCAAACAAGCAGACGGATTTCCTGACGGTAAGAAATTCTCGCCGCCTAGAGACACCAAATGTGGTAATGGTGCGTTGCCAACCTGAGGCCGGGATGTTAGGGCTCGAGCAAAAGTAAGTTTACCGGCTACCTTACCCTCCAAACCGGAACACGTTTTTTTATGATATTGGAAGGCAAACAAGCAGACGGATTTCCTGGTGGTAAGAAATTCCCGCCGCCTAGAGACAGCAAAGGTGGTAATAGTGCATTGCCAACCTGAGGCCGGGATGTTAGGCCTTGAGAAAAAGTAAGTTTACCGGCTACATTACCCTCCAAACCGTAACACGTCATGACGTTGTGGCGGCAGGAATAGGTAAGGCGGTGGTACCAATCCGGGTGAGTCGCTGCGAAACTCTGCCACCTAGTCAGATGTCACGGTGTTGGTGCCGGTAAGCCTGTGCTCGCCTTTTACATTTACCAGTTTTTATGGTTCAACGGTAGAAGTCTGATGTCCAGAACAAATTTTAGGTTTTTTTATAAATTATTGCACAAGGGTACATACGCAACACAATTTTTATTTGGCGGATAAACACTAATCAAAACAAGAACCTTATACTTTCGCAGATTTGAAGAGGTGAATTTAATCAAGGGAAACATTTTTTATCACAACAAATGGAGATTTAAGTAATTTGAGAATTTTACAATAATCTGTGATTTAACAATTCTTTTCACTTTGACTTTTACGTCAATCACAATTTAACAAATATTGACGTTTGGATATACTTTTTGTTTTTTTTTTATTATTTATTTAATTTGCCCCTGTGTGGAGCAGGTAAAAGCCTTCAGGCCATACAACCAAGTCTTCCGTATTTATTAATTTCTTCATGATTATTTCATTTGTGCACGTTCACTGAACAAAACTAGACTAATTCCCACCTAAATTAACTAATTTTACTCAATGTAAACACGAAATTCAATAATTATGAAAAAATACGACCATCTTCTTTCACGATGGCGCCAAAACTCTTGGTTTTTTTTACTTGTAGTTTTTGTTGTTGTTTTTTAATTTTATCCCAGTCGGGGAAAGGCAAGGATCTGAATCCATACAGCCACGTCTTCCGTATTAATAAATCTCTTTCTTGTTTTATATTTTCAATTCATCTCTTCCGTATTAATTCTTTATTTCAGTCATTAGTCACTATTTACAAAGTCTTCCTTAAAGTTTCTTCTTGAGTAAAGCGGTGGTTTCGTTACACAAGCTCGTCTATGAGATTGGCAACAGCGAGGAAATTCACGATACAATAATTTCTTCATGATTATTTCATTTGTGTACGTTCACTGAACAAAACTAAACTAATTCCCACCTAAATTAACTAATTTCACTCAATATAAACACGAAATTCAATAATTATGAAAAAATACGACCATCTTCATTCACGATGGCGCCAAAAGCCCCACTTTTTGTTTTTTTATTTGTAGTTTTTGGTTTACAATGATAGCTAGAATCGTGTGGAAATATTGCTCTGTCACTCTAATCGGTTAACTTTTTTTTGCTTTGCATGACTTACTTGCCTATTATTGATTTCAAATGTATCAAATATTTATAAGCAAGTTTTTCTGTACTTAACAAATAAAATATGTCGACAATTCAAATTCTGTTCAAAACGGAAATTGATGTTTATACAATGAAGAATAAATCATAGCATTTTTACATAATTTGAACAGCTGTTTTAGTGCGTAACGTAATGTGCATTTCCAAGGAAACATTACTTCAAATCTTGTCTAGAATATTACATAACAAGAAAGTGTTCCTGACACAGTTTAGATTTCAGAAAAAAATATTTATTCATTAGAGTATGTTAAGCATTATGTAATGATGGTTGGTTCCAGGCCAAACTTTGTGTGAAAATTAGTCCATCTCCTTTTAAACAAATGCTGACAAATCATTAAAAAAACATTATTTTCGTATTTTTTAGAATCTGATGAAGTTACAAGTATGTTTTTTTAAGTCGTTAATCATTAATCTAGTGGACGTATTGAACTACGTTACATATTTTACTCATAACAAAACAAAGCATATATTTATTTATTTATTTATTTTTTTTTTTATTTCCAAATCTTCAAAACACGGTAAGCGCGAGTGAAATAATTAATGTCTAAAAAACAGTTCCTTATTTCGGCAGTAGAAGCTTTATTTTATAATAAGTAATAGCGTGTTTTATTTGTGCCTAGTTTAATTGTTTTTTATATAATAATTTCCGTTTCACAAAGTAAAATGAATTTCGTTACTCAAAGAAAATATTCAAAG
Organism: Calephelis nemesis; assembly: GCA_002245505.1. Taxonomy (NCBI): domain Eukaryota; kingdom Metazoa; phylum Arthropoda; class Insecta; order Lepidoptera; family Riodinidae; genus Calephelis; species Calephelis nemesis. The sequence continues at coordinate 85,227 of NJDD01002759.1, forward strand.
AGTCAACACGTGTTCTTAATCAAACTCAGAATCAATGTTAATTTACAAATTCTTTTTGATTTAATCAATTTATCAGTCTTTACCAGTCCATTTGACCGGAGGGCTTCCAATATTGCACCTACAGCATCGGAAAAACAAAATCGGAATCCCCTTACGGAAATGTGACCCGGCACAGGATAAAATGCATGAAACCGATCTTGGCGGATTTTTGCGCTACGATACACTTTGGCACGGCTCATCCAAATTTACGCTATCATTAAAGGGTAGCGCCCACTGTTGACAGGGCGGAGCGTGTCGGGTCGAGGCGCATGACATTGGAAAGCACACTGAGGCGGGCCGGGCCGCATCTCAGTGGCGGATTTTTGTTACTCAGTACAAAAGAGTAGAGCAAAAAATAGTGAAGCGACTCGACGTTAAAATCGTCAGGTATGGAAAATGGCGCCTCTAGTAGTTGTTAACAGAAACTTTAGCAATGAGTGCTCTATTGTTATTAGTGATATCGTGATCTTTGGTGACAGTAGGCTGCATCAGGAAATTCGTGCGGGGTGCCTCGCGGAAATCCGCCACGGAAAAATCCACGCCGATGCGTTGCTCCATACAAAATATATGCAAGCAATCGAGGCGGATTATTGTGCTGCGATGCGCCCGCAATCGATTCTGCGAATACTATTACTTATCCCATTCGGTTTCATGTGCGTAATATTTTCAAATTTTTAACAGCACAATCTCAGAACATCTTAACTAGTACCATATCATACCGTAAGATTGTCCGGAAGAGATCACTGATATGCAATAACGCTGCTTTTATATATCACTTAGTTTTTAACATATTCTATTTCCCTCTGTATCAGGATGTACAATAAATTGTTCTTGTATTGTACTTTTGAATTGTCATCATGAGCACGTGTAATGACTATTTTTAGATAATTTACTAATTGTTTATCGCAATATGCTTGGTAATAATGATTTGCATTTGGTGTCACGCAATTATGTGTGTAATCAACGCGGGCGAACGGTGGGGAACCAACTGAACTGATCCTGCAATCGTAGTTAAATTAAACTAATTTTAAAACAAATAAACGCGTCGCTAACAGTTCCCCATGCCAGTGCTGGAACAGCACTCTTACCAAGTTATTGGAGCGACGCACGCTGAAGACGGCAGCTTTGTACCGGTACAGGTTCTCACCTCGACTAACCTGATACGTCCGTATTTGCCAGGAAACCCGTCTTTGGTGATGCGATCTTTGGACCAGAAAACCAGTTCACCCTCTTGCAATGATTTATTTTCTTCCCGCCATTTTTTCCTTGGTATAAGCGTCGGCAAAATTTATTTAACCCATCGCTGCCAGAACATGTCGGCGAGTCTCTGATCTATTCGCCATTGTTTACATAAATAAAGATAAGAGTTTGTTCTTTTCCATCGTCGGCACTTGGAAAAACTTCCAAATATTCATATTTTTAAAGAAAGAAACACTTGAACTGTTTTACTTATCACTTATAATTTGTTACTTTGTAATTAATAGCCTACCGGTTTCGCTTATACAGCATTATCAGGGCTAAAACTTAAACTTAAAACTTAAGTTTTTAATTAATTATAAGTTATAAGTAAAACAGTAGAAAGTGTTTCTTTCTTTAAAAATATAAAAGATAAGACTCATGAAACTCCCCTAGGAGCGGTAAATTCTATGATGTACCTACGAGAAAATGGTTTGGAGTAAGTGTTTCAACATCGTCAGCACCAATTGATACGTGTGTTGGAAGGCGACTATTAACAATATTCTCCACTTCAGTTAACAATGTACTAAGTACTTCATCCCTTGGTGCGCGGTCTTTCAACACGACGTGTCAGTTTTTCTATGTCCCACCCCAATAAGTATTCCTTACCTAAATACCACTCCAGACCATTATTCATGCCTGCATTCCTGAAAATGTAAGTGTCCAGATCCTGTAGCATTTTTAGACAATTTTAGCTCCACTTCCCTCCGTCTCAGATTAGTCCCGTTGTAGGAGAATCTAGTTGTAGTTGTAGGAGAGTCTAGCGGCCATTCGTCGCAATGCCATTATAAAAGAATCTGTGGGGAAAGTAGGTAATAATAATAATAAATAAATATCCCTGGACAAGTCACACAAATTGAATCTTAACCCAAAGTAAGCAAATTCTATGCTTGACAAGCATATAATCACTAACACATATAACACAAGCATTGCTAGTGTTATGGGTGTTAGTCAACGATTCTAATACATAGAAATACTTAAATAGATACTAGAACTTTAAGAAATTAGTTTTAGGAAAATTATGCAAAGACTGGTTTCAGGCTGACATTAATATATATTTCTTATAAAACAATACAGCTGCTAGAAAACAGTTAAGAGTAAAATATAAAAGTAAAAACCATAAACAACCTTCTTAACATTCCGTCTCATTTTAGAAACTGTGTGTTCTTACGAAACTCCTGCTAAATGACACAATTTCTGCATTTGAGGCTTGAAAATAGGCTTTGTTAGAAAATCAGCGTCGCTAAAACATTGTAAGCGAGGAATTGCAGTGGAAGGCTTATATGTAATTCCATAGTTTATCATTTCCCATGTTTCATTTTCTCGTAAGGATTTAATCTCGCTATCCATTGTTTTACGCCATTTTTCCGAATCATTATATGCCATTGCTTCTTTGAACGTCTTTGGTTCAGTCAGCGGCAAATCATAAATTGGATTTATGTTTGAACAAACGTTACAGACAAACTCTTTATATCTAGCGGGTGGCTTAAGGGTTGAACGTGCCCTTAGCGTCATTCTACCTTCTGCTTCGATATCTGATGACGAAAGAGGTGAACCAAAATCACTTTCATCTTCTGGTTGTATTGCCTCTTCGTAGACGTCATCTGTTTCTACTGTGTTGTTGACATTTTTCTCGGATAGTCTTCACTCAATTGCTCTGCTTCTTGATTTCTATTCTCAAGTTCATCTTGCGAAGAAAATGGTATAGCGTCGTAACAGTATTTTGGTAAACTGAAGTTATTTTGGTTACAAGGAGAATTAGTCTCATTTTTGCTTTCCGTTACATCAGATTTTTTAACATCTGCAAGATGACCTAATAAAGAACTTTCATCGAAAATAACATCTCGTGATCTTATTAATTTAAAAAAATTACTGTCCCATATACGATAGCCATCGTCAGAGTCATATCCGATTAGTATTCCTTTTTGTGCTTTTCGGTCTAACTTTCTCCTTCTTTCTTTAGAAATATGTGGATAACAGTGTGATCCAATTATTCTGAAATGATTCAATCTCGGTTTCTTACGGTGCCATAGCTCATAAGGTGATTTGTCATCAATACAAGTAGGACCTGTTCGGTTTAAAATATATACCGCTGTCGAGATCATTTCAGCCCCCCATAAAGCTGTAGGAATCTGAGCACGTGCGAGCATCAGACTTCGCGCCATTTCTACAACGGTACGGTTATCTCTCTCTGTTATGTTTTGTTGAGGAGTGTACGGCATCGTAAACCGTTGATTAGTTCCTTCTTTTTCGAGAATGGCTTGTACTTTGCTATTTTGGAATTCACCCCCATTATCGCTTAACAATTCTTTAACAATATATCCAGTTGTTTTTACTTCAGTTAACATTAATAACAGCTTTGCGTGTACTTCAGCTTTTTCTCGCATAAAATATACAAATCTGTACCTTGTATAGTCATCCTTAAAAAACACAAAATATCTGAGCTTTGAAATTGAGTAAGGAAATAATGGTCCACACACATCTGCGTATACCAATTCTCCTGGCCGTGTTGCTTTCTCTCTGGTTCCAAACTTTAATCTGTGAACTTTACCAAAGATGCAACCTTTGCAGAGCTCTTTTGTTGCTAACGATTTAATGTTAAACTCTCGTTCTATGAGTCTTCTTACATGACTTTTATTTTGATGACCAAATCTTTCATGGTACAACTGCAATAAATTTATAGTAGTTGATACTTGGTTTACATTGATATTTGGTTTAAACATCTCAGCTTGAGTTTGTATAATCCACCAAACTTGTTACGACTGCCAATAACTTTTGTTTGACCATTTATTTTAAGTGTACAATTTAATGTAGTAGATTCAAATATACTACTATCTACTCTGTCATGAGTGGCAAGTACTGAGAATAAATTTCTAATAATGCTAGGAACGTACCAAACATCTTTTAGCAGTATCTGTTCTGATTTGCCATCGACATCTGCCTCTGCTAGTATATTTCCTATACCTAGGGCTTCTATACATTGGCCATTTGTGCCGGTCACTGTGTGCTGGCTTTTAAAATATGTAAAATTATGAAACATATCTCCTCTATTAGTAACGTGGCTGGTTGCTCCATTGTCCACATACCAATTTTCGGTGTCTTTTGTTTCTTTAAAGTCTGCCAAACTTAATGTCATTATTGTCAGATTCATGTTTACAGAATTCGATTCCTTGGGCGGTCTGCCATCTTGGATCCATTTCTTGCAACTTCTGACTCTGTGCCCCTTTTCTTTACAATAATTACATTTTAAATTCTTCTTGATATAATTATTTTTCTTATATTGGTTTGTCTTTGCATATAAAGCTTCTGAATTAATCCCGTTTCCTTTGACATACCCATTATTTTGACTTAAGGCCTTTTCATATGCACATAGCTGATTAGTCAAATTTAGAATAGAGCGTTCTTTTTCTGAAATTAACAGCCAACTATCCAAAATATTCTGTGGGTAAGGTGTCCAGGACTTTACAAATTAGGAGAATTTCTTGTAGTTTCGCCTCTGTTTGTAGTTCCGTACACATTTCACTCCAAATATTTTTCAAAATTGACAAATGCGTTATTATGTCATGGCTGCTTTCCTTCTTATAGCTGAAAAATTTCAGGCAAAGGTCATAGGTTTTATCAACACACGTACCTCCGTATATGCGCTCTAGTTCATCCCACATATCTTTGGCGTTATCGAATCGCAAGACTTTCTGTAGAATGTCGTCGGACATGTTCGTTGTTAGCAAGATTAAGATTGCACTGTTCAAGTTTTCGTAACTTTGAAGGTCCAATTTAAATTTAGCCTTTCCTTCGGTTGTTGCTGTCGACGCCACGGTTGGTTTGCATTTTCTACCATCGAGAATTTCAAAGCATCCCGGCATTGTCTTTAGCACTATTTGTATTTTGTACCTCCAAGTTTTATAATTGTTTGGGTCTAATTTGCCCACTTGAACTTTTGCAGCATTCACTAAAGCATTTTCCATGATCTCTGCTACCAATTTAAGAAATTAGTTTTAGGAAAATTATGCGAAGACTGGCTGACATTAATATATATTTCTTATAAAACAATACAGTTGCTAGAAAACAGTTAAGAGTAAAAGTACCTGGATGACCGAGCTTTGCTCGGTATTTTTTTTTGTTTTTTTATAAATTGTGTTTTTTGGAAATTATATTTAAGTACGAAAATTTAAAAGTCTAACCTCAAAGCAAACAATCATTGACTTCGTTACTTAACAACGGACTTCGTTACTTAACAACAACAATAAAACACGAATATGACATTTTCTAAAATGATTCCTAGCTAGATCGATTTATCGCCCCCGAAACCCCCTATATACTAAATTTCATGAAAATCGTTGGAGCCGATTCCGAGATTCCAATTATATATGTATTATATTATTATGTATATATGTAGTAGAATTAATATATTATATATGTAGTAGAATTGCTCGTTTAAAGGTTAAAGATATAAAAGTAAAAACCATATACAACCTTCTTAATTAACACGCAGACCCGGAAATGCAGACATCTAAATGTTCATTACACAAATGCCTGCTCCCGTCGGGAATTGAACCCGAGCCTTGCGGTCGGTCGATGTAGCTAGTCGTGTACGTTAGCCACTCGACCAACAAGGCGGTCAGTAGGTACTATCTAGATATGAATTGAGCACACTATTAAACAGGTAAATAAAATACCATACTGTTTCTCTCGTCGTCGTCCAACAGCGTCTTCCAGGGTTCCAAATAAATCAAGTCCACAGAACGTAAACGGACGTTGATGATGAGCCATTCGTGCCTCGGGCAAATCTCTCATGCGCGGAAAATGTGGCTTACACTTCCTGATTCTACAAAGTGACCATCTGAAAACTATATTCGGTATAAACAGTTGGCCTTAGATTTAGCAACCAGTACCGCTGCCTTAGCTCGTTAACCACGGTCTCCTGGTTTCCATGTGCCGCTTTGACTTATGTTGAACAATAAGATAAGCCACAGGAAGTTTACCATTAAGAATAACTGGTCTTTTAACATCAAGACTTACGGACGCAGCACCTATGCCATTGTCTACCTTTATCAAATTGTGCTCGTCTATGTAGGGTGTTAAAGCTAACAGGCGGCTATGTCTACTAAAAAACTTAATGTTTGTTAGTGCAGCAATCTTTTCGCGATACCAAAGACGTATTGTTTGTACCGGTACTATTGGTTTAAGGGTGAAAGAATCTAGAGCAAGCAACTCCGTTGTATAACGCATTAAGGCCCCATACTTAGTCAGCCAGAAGAGTCAATCGCCGCACTCCCCCGTTCCATGATTACTATGAAATAGTGCGCTCTAAAGTAAACGTCTTAAGCGACAAATCACTATTTTTGACACTATAAAAGTAATTTGAAAAAAGTATAAAAACTGAAACACTTACCTTTTAAGTATAGTACTTATCTATGTTTATGTTAAATCTAGTGTCGATATTTTCATAATTGAAGTAGACAGTTGGGTTTTGCTTTCAAAAAGGGGTTAACTTTTTGATTTTTTTCTATCAAGCAAAGTGAAATGAATCGTGTTTTGGAAACACTAATCTTATAAAGCATATTCATGTTAATCTTGTGTATTTTTGTCACCAAGATCCGTGATTGCTTTGTATGAAAAAAACATTATACTGCTGACGTATTATAGCGTATATGGCCCCTTAATGTTTTTTGTATCTACTCATTATAAATGAATTTATATTTACAAATCAAATATATAAAAATAAAAAATAAAAATAAAAATATTTATTTAGCAGAAACCAAGTTACAAACTATTA